>JADBJO010007600.1:101423-110004 GCA_016801955.1 Conus betulinus | reverse complement strand
TCCTGCTTGTACGCACTGCAAACCGATGTCGTCCCAAATTCGCCCAGACCCTCCGCCTTCTTCTCAGTTTTTCGGTGGATACAAAACCCTACACACGCGGCCTGAACCTTCTCTTTCTCAGTCTTCTGTTCTCGCGCAATACATCGCTGACCTCCTTGTCACCGTCCGCCCGCTCCTGGAAGCCACTCGATCATCTGCATGAGTCAGGCTGCTTTCAGGCGCAGTGGCAATCTCCCTCTCATCATTATCCCGTAGCAATCTCGGTCCTGTCCAGTGGACAAACCGACTCTTCTACGAAAGCATCCGGCCTCCATCTGAATGCCGCCAACAAGCCGTAGGCAGGAGGCCTGGCGGAGGCGGCACTGGTCTCACGGGGACTGCTGTCCGAACCAGAGGAGGCCTCTAACCAGAAGATTGGGGTCACAGGGACAGCACCCATGAGATGGGTTCAAAGTATCTTCCACGCAGCTCTCCCACATGGCGGGCATGGCACAAGGGTGATGATGACTGATGGCAGCTGACAATTTATTTGAACCAGCCAAGCGGCCTAAAACCTGAAAACGATGGCATCGATGAACAAACCGCCGTCCATATGAAGACTACCAAGAAGATGGTTGTGGAATACAAACAACAAGGGAACCTTGCCTTTCAACTCCTTGTGAAGGCACAGAGAGAAGCAGGTGTTCAACTCGATCTGAAACAGTTGATGACAATACCACTTACTTACTCTCCTGTAACCTTACAGTATTGCCACTGCTGACGATTTCCTTGCCAAGGACCGACAAAGCAAAAGGGTTCAACTACCTCACCAAAGATATGGAAGATGCGCCGCTCTACTTCCCCATGACGCGACGTTGGTTGTGATCGATGGCAACGCAGTGTTTTCCCTGTTTGCAACAGCTTCCTCCAATTTCAGGGAGATCAGCCAGATCAGCCAGAAACCGGGCGTGGTATTCAGTACAGACATGTACAAAAACGGACTCAATCAAATCGATGGGAAAGGAAAAGGCAAAGAGGGCACTGGCGATAAGATCATCGTGTGAAAGGAGAAAGCACCGAGCGTCCTGCAGACTGGAAAACAAATCCTAAATAAACGTCAGCGAACCGCCCAGAGAAACGCGGACAAACGAGTCACAAGACAAACCACAACGCGTTCCGACCCCTTCGGTCTTCTTCATCAGGTGCAACAAACATGAAACAAATAACGAAAATGCACTTAGCTTTGATCGCTTCTGTGTTCAGCGCAAGAAAGAAAGAATGGTGTTGAATCCAGAAGCGATCAAAGCTAAGTGCATTTTCGTTATTTTTGTTTCATGTTTGTTGCACCTGAAGAAGACCGAAGGGGTCGGAACGCGTTGTGGTTTGTCTTGTGACTCGTTGTTCGCGTTTCTCTGGGCGGTTCGCTGACGTTTATTTTAGGATTTGTTTAGATTTCCGCCTGCAGTCGTTTCGCTTTGCAACTAGACTGGAAAAAAACGTTTCTGTCAAACGACGAAAAGACCAAGAAGCAGCTCAGCCAAGTATTACTCGACGTTTGGAGCAAAGATGAGAATGCGCCAAAATTCAAGGACGACTCGGACATTTTCTTCATTTTCCTGCACTTCGCTCTGCAGCTGAAGGACGTGGTGATTCTGTTCGACACACAGGAATGGAGAAACAAAACAACGGCTCATCTACGTCACTTACATCGCAAAAGCATACGGGCAACAGCACTGCACCGCCTTCCCGGCTCTTCATGCTTATACCAGCTGTGACACAAGAAGTGCACTCAAGGGCATTGGGAAAATTAAACCCATCAAAGTTCTTCAGCAGAATCCAAGATTTGTGGAAACAATTGCCCACCTTGGAGGTACACGGGCCATCGCTCAAGAAGTCAAAGCCGATCTTGAGACCTTCACCTGTGTCATGTACGGCAGACATTGTTTCACCGGTGTCAATGACCTTCGACACCAGCTACTCAAGGAGAGATGTGGAGATGAGCCATTGAAGGCAAGCCACAACGCTGACATGGCAAGCATGCCTCCGTGCAAACAAACTCTTCAAGAGCACATCACACGGAGCAACTATCAAGTTGCCGTTTGGAAGAGGGCTCTCGAGCCCATGTCTGATGTGCCAGCAGTAAGCAATGAACATGGATGGATTGACGTTGATGGCACCTTGGAACCAGTGTGGTCCGCAGAAGAGGATGACGTCATCCTGTCCGCAGATATGGTTCACTTCCTTGTGGATTTTCCAGACTCTGACGACGACGAAGAGAAGCTGTCATGGCCTACGTATCAGAAGAGTCGCTTTCTACTTGTGCCGAGGGAAGCGACTCAGAATGATGAGACTGTGGTTGATTTAAATACAGCCTGGTAGATGTCATCATGAAGCAGAATGCCTTCCAATGTCCAATGCCAGCACCTGAACAAACATCATCATCATCACACACACACACACACACACACACACACACGCGCGCGCGCGCGCGCGCGCGCGCGCGCGCTCGCACACACACACGGACATATGCATTCACACACTTGAAAAGTGCACATTAACTTTTTTTTTTTAATAAAAAGTCCAATATGAATTTGTAAAGAATTAAATTTGCGTGGAAACCAAATAGGGGGTAGGGGAGATACCCGGCAACATAGGACATCAGCATAGGCCCATGGTCATGTGACATAGCTCAAAATAATTACAAGAGACTGTTTTTTTTTTTTAAACTGTGGTGTACTTTGTTTTAATAAGTTGCACAGTTTTCGAGAGAGACTGTGTTTAGCAAACACTTTGGCAAATTTACAAATCGCAACGTGTGACATACGGTGGTTACACGCGTAGCTTCACTGCGGTCACCTTATTGCATACATTATCGTTCTGATTATTGTGTATCGTGCAAAAGGGCGTACTGTCAACAAAAACATATAAGGAAATTCTCATAGCTTAAATAATAAAAGACACAGGTGATCACCAACCTAGGGAACGTTTTCAGACCGACGAAAAGCAGCCGCGGCACCTGAGATGGGTACCCTTCAAAATTAAGCCAGAGGGGACAGTGCGTCCCAAGATTTCTTTTTTATGTTAACATGATTTTTTGTAATCTATACACACTAAAGCACAAAAAATACATATGAATTTATCAGGGGGGTGGGGGGGGGGGTTGAAAGGTGGACCATTTCTTGTGACGGAGTATAGGGCGCACTATTTTTGCTCTCTCTCTCTCTCTCTCTCTCTCTCTCTCTCTCTCTCTCTCTTTCTCCCCTTTCTCTCTGATCAGAAATAGTAACCTCTGTGTCTGTTTTGCACAGCTCGGATCTAACTGGCTATGATGGTGTATGATAATGATTGATGCCTTTGCCTGTTCGTACTCTCTCTCTCTCTCTCTCTCTCTCTCTCTCTCTCTCTCTCTCTCTCTCTCTCTCTCTCTCTCTCTCTCTCCCCTTTGCTCTCTCCTTCGCTCTCTCTCATTCTTCTTCGTCTTTCCTCTTTTTTTCTCATTTTCTGGTACGCATCTACTGCATACGTGAAATCCTTCCGACGTGCGGCCAGAAGTGATCTACCACAGGTGTCATAATAACAGCGTCATTGCCCGCCGCTCTCCCTTCGCTCTCTTCCCTACAGCCATTCGCCAGCGCACCCAAACACCAACTTCCATTTCGCTTCTGTCAGTCCCACAGTAAATGAGGGCCTGGCTTTCCCACCTGGGGAAGGCTTCTGTCAGTCCCACCAGTGAATGTAAATGAGGGCCTGGTTCACACCAGGGAAGGCTTCTGTCAGTCCCACAGTAAATGAGGGCCCTGGTTCACACCAGGGGAAGGCTTCTGTCAGTCCCACAGTAAATGAGGGCCTGGTTCACACCAGGGAAGGCTTCTGTCAGTCAGTAAATGAGTGGTTCAGACCAGGGAAGGCTTCTGTCAGTCCCACAGTAAATGAGGGCCTGGTTCACACCAGGGAAGGCTTCTGTCAGTCCCACAGTAAATGAGGGCCTGGTTCAGACCAGGGAAGGCTGAGGCGGATGAAGGGCAGATGTATCCCATGTCGCTGAGTACATCTGTGCAGACACACATAGTCGCTAAACGTCAACTGCCCTCTATACATCTGTACACACAGCTAGTCGCTAAACATCAACTGCCCTCTATACATCTGTACACACACAGTTAGTCGCTAAACGTCCACTAGCCTCTATACATCTGTACACACAGTTAGTCGCTAAACATCAACTGCCCTCTATACATCTACACACACACACGTCAAGTTAGCCCCTAAACGTCAACTACGCCTAGCCCTCCATACATCTGTACACACACAGTCGCTAAACGTCAACTGCCCTGCCCTCTATACATCTGTACACACAGTTAGTCACTAAACGTCAACTGCCCTCTATACATCTGTACACACACAGTTAGTCCCTAAAAACATCTGTCAACTGCCCTCTATACATCTGTACAGACACACATACTCGTTAAACACGTCAACTGCCCTCTATACATCTGTACACACACATTAGTTGCTAAACGTCAACTACCTCTATACATCTGTACACACACATTTCGTCGCTAAACGTCAACTGCCCTCTATACATCTGTACACACACACATTAGTCGCTAAACGTCAACTGCTCTCTATACATCTGTACACACACATTTAGTCGCTAAACGTCAACTGCTGCTCTATACATCTGTACACACACAAAGTCGCTAAACGTCAACTGCTCTCTATACATCTGTACACACACATTTAGTCGCTAAACGTCACTGCTCTCTATACATCTGTACACACACATTTAGTCGCTAAACGTCAACTGCTCTCTATACATCTGTACACACACATTTAGTCGCTAAACGTCAACTGCTCTCTATACATCTGTACACACACATTTAGTCGCTAAACGTCCACTGCCCACTATACATCTGTACACTTGTTTTCAACTATCAATGAACACGCTTCTTTAAAAATCCTTTAGTGCGTATCTTATCATGCTCTCCCATCTACACGCCATGGAAATGAATGTATATGAAGAAAGCCTGGCGGTGGTTGTGGTGTGGAGCATGAAGGGGATCCTTGGGGAAGGGGAGAGGGAGAATGATACGTAGTGATAGATGGGGTGGGGGGGGGGGGGGATGCAGTGGGGGTGAGTGGTGAGTGGTGAGGGCGGAGAAGAGAAGAGGGATGAAGTCTCTCCATCCGGAGGTAAGCCGACAGGCGGAGCGCCATTACCCACCTTCACAAGAACAACGAGTGGGGCTAGTTGGTCGGTCGTCACACACATTTAAATTTAAAGAATTGTGTGCACACACACACACACACACACACACACACACACACACACACACACACACACGCGCGCGCGACACACACACACATACGCGCCCGCGCGCGACACACACACACACACACACACACACACACACACACACACACACACACACACACACACACACACACACACACACACACACACACACACACACACACACACACACACACACACACACACACACACACACACACACACACACACACACACACACACACACACACACACACACACACACACACACACACACACACACACACACACACACACACACACACACACACAATTACATGCACATGCACATGTCCCTATGAGAAAAAAGCAAAGTTCCAGTCAAAAAGTCACACACACAGACATGTACACGCGACCGACAAACAGACGAACAGACAGCCAGGCAGGCAAGCAGGCAGGCACGCAAGTACGCACCGAAACACACATCACCACACACACACACACACACACACACACACATACACACACACACGAACGCAAACACACAGACAGACACACACACACACACACACACACACACACACACACACACACACACACACACACACACACACACACACACACACACACACACACACACACACACACACACACACACACACACACACACACACCACACACACACACACACACACACACACACACATCTCACAAACGGAAATGACATGATAATGCCAATAAATATGCTGAACACGAATAGACGGACACAACAACAGAATAATAGCTCCCCCCCCCACATATCCCCCACACCACCCTCTTCCACACCACACCACCACTACCACCCACACATCCCCCCACACCCATCCTCCCCCCCACACCACTACCACACACACATCCCCACACACCACCTCTTCCCCCCACCACTACCCACACATCCCCCACACATCCCCCACCCTCTTCCCCCCCACACCACCCCACATCCCCCACACCACCCTCTCCCACCCCACACCACTACCACCCACACATCCCCACACCACCCTCTCCCCCCACACCACTACCACCCACACATCCCCCACACCACCCTCTCCCCCCCACACCACTACCCCCACACATCCCCCACACCCCCTCTCCCCCCCCACCACCACATCCCCCCCCCCACATACCCCCCATCCCCCACCATCCTCTTCCCCCACACCACTACCACCCACACATCCCCCACACCACCCTCTTCCCCCCCACACCACTACCACCCACACATCCCCCACACCACCCTCTTCCCCCACACCACTACCACCCCACACATCCCACACACCACCCTCTTTCCCCCACACCACTACCACCCCCACCCACCCCCACACACCATCCTCTCCCCCACACCACTACCACCCACATCCCCCACACCACCCTCTTCACACACGCATGCACGCACGCATGTAAATTGGTAAGAGAGAGAGAGAGAGAGAGAGAGAGAGAAGAGAGAGAGAGAGAGAGAGAGAGAGATAGAGAGAGAGAGAGTACGACATAGTGACGAGTGACCACGTATTTGTACTTAAAGACTCCAAGGTACAAAAAACTGATTTTCAGTCAGCTAAAAATACTATTGAAAAAATAGTCACTGAAAGGTTTACTACACACTGTACNTGTGAATATGCAGCGCGCATGTGCACATGTGTGCATTTGTTAGTGGATTTGTATCTGTGTGTTCTATGCACGCTTATCAACACACACACACACACAACACACACACACACACACACACACACACACACACACATGCATACAAATACACGCATAAGCACACGTGTGTATTTGTGAGTAGATTTATATGTGTCTGTTATGTGTACCATTATTCACACACACACCACACACACACACACACACACACACACACACACACACACACACACTGCTGTGCAGTGGGGCAGGGTGCTCTTCACGGACGAGTCACGCTTTTCTCTGTCCACCTGTGATGCCCGCAGGCGCGTGTGGCGACGGGTGGGGGAGCGGTTTGTGGACTCCTGCGTTCAGGAGCACGATCGTTACGGAGGCGGGTCCGTGATGGTGTGGGGCGGCTTCCATCTTCACGGCAGAACCCCTCTGCACCTTATTAGAAACGGGGCCGGAATGGTTCAGTTGGCAGAGCGCCAGACAAGGTGTAATCTTGGTGATCCTGGGGTTGCGGGTTTGCATTTCTGCCGGGCTATTACGGTAAAGACGGATTTTCCCCTCGGGAGTGAACATTGGGTCTGACTCCATTTCCCAAATAGTCCTTCGAATGAGACTATAAACCGTGGTTTTTCCGTGTGTGAACGCACGCACAACATCTTGCACACTCGTAAAATCCCATCACCGACTTTTGGAAGAGGCGTGTTTGGGCCGTTGATATGGATGACACGTTACACATAGCATGCACCCTGCGTGAGAAATGGAAAGAATGAAGGAGTAAGGAAATTGAGGGAACGACATTGACTGGATGGCACAGGAAACGACTGAATGAAGCGCCAGCAGGCAGCCATTTAGTTGGCACTACCCAGGTAGGCAGCCCATTGCATACACAAGAGAGTGGACTGTCAGCCCCTAGAACCTTTGGCAAGGCGCTTTATAGATGTCATGTTTCAGTAGTTTTACAAACTGTATTTTACACCAAGACAACAATGGAGAGAAAGGCACAACTTGAGCGACACTGCAACTTCAGTTGCTGCTGCACGTGCCCAAACCTGCTTTACACCCATTGCAAGCCAGCAACACTGTCAGGGGCGCTCAAAATGTTACAAATTCACGATAAAACTGACAGAAATTTGGTTGCTTCTTGTTGAAGAAGCAGAGCTGCTGCAGATTTCTGGCACAGTGTACGTGCAAGTCATGGTTGTGGTAAACACTGCTCAGCAAAAGTTCAACGCAAATGTGTTTTTAAGGGCGACAACCTGGGCTCTCAATAGCATGCCACCAAGACAACGACTTTCAACACTCGATCGCGGGCGGGCACTGGGATGGCTCCAGGACGGCGTTTCCGGTCGGGAAGTGGCCAGACGACTGGGAGTGAGCCACTCTGTCATCCAGCGCCTCAACCAACGCTTTCAAGCCACTGAAGTGCTGAAGAACGCCCCCGCTCTGGACGCCCAAGAGCAACGACTCGGCGACACGATCGGTATCTCCAGCTGTCGGCGCTTCGAGACAGATTCATCTCTGCCAGGACGTTGAGAAGTAACCTGCGGACAGCAGCTAACGTCCTCATCAGCTCTCAGACCGTTCGACGTCGCTTGCATGAAGCTGACGTCCATTCAAGGGCAGCTGCTGTGCTTCCGCCTCTCACACAACGTCATCGCCAGGCTC
>JADBJO010007600.1:93923-96423 GCA_016801955.1 Conus betulinus | reverse complement strand
GGCTGGATGAGTTCGTCTAGCTCTGTGGCACTGCTCCGGAACAGCTTGTGCTTTGGGACCTTGAACAGAGCAGCAAGGAAGCCGAGGAGAGGCTCTGGTATCATTGTTTTCTCCCACGACGCCTTCAAGTCATGGCTGTCACAGAAGCTGTTCTGAAGACCAAAATCAACGTCCACGAGCGCTTCTCTCAACTTGGTGCCAGCCTCTCTCATTATGTCCTGGTTCTTGAGCTTGACAGCTAGTTCAGCAGCATTGATGTCAGACGAAAAGGAAATGTCAGATTGATTTACCTGCTGTTTGGAGAGAATGTGACTGACTCTCAGTAATGGGAGTTGACCAGCTGTCTCATATCATGGTTTCTTAGAATTTTATGGGCAATCTCAATTTTTGGCAATGTGTGGCAATATAAAGGCCAGTTTTATCTTCAGCAACCAAACCTATTTAAACCTGACTCCCACGTATTAGAATTAGTTAAATTTAGATTTACTACACGTCTGTGATTATTGCTAAAGATCATCACAGGTTACGGATAAAGTCATTGGTATAAGAAAATTACCTTGACCATGGCATTTGAAGGTCAAGATGGCCCCAAATGGACAAAATAATACCAGAAATGAACTCAGCACATCACAATCAGTTGGATTAGAGGCATTACAAGTGTATACATTGTCAAAAAGACAATAGTTAGGATTTTCGCTGCGGCCGGTGGGGGCATATTTGAATCGGCAATTACGCAAAATGTACCCTAGTTGCCAAACAGACCATGGTCACCATGCACACCCACCAGGACTTAACTTTAGTGGACCCACAATGTGCCTTAGGGACCACTGAACACGTTCGTGCGCTCACACTCATGTTAAAATCGCAGTCGAAAGACCGCGTTTTATCATAAGCAACATTAGGCAAACCTGTATTAAACAGAAACCATAGATCATGATTATTTCAATCCTGTTCAATATTTCTTTTTCATTTTTTTTCTTTTGATTTATTCGTCGTACTTCAATGATTTCTTCACCTCAAATGTAGTATCCTAGCTTCTTCTGCTTAATTTTGGTTTCTAACCTGAAAGAAAACCTAGCATGTGGCAGGAAACGGTAGACAATAATTACAAAACACGTACGATAACTCTTGCTCCGTTATGAACTAAATCCTGGCCTATCACTTCCAAGGGAAATAATTACAAAAGAACTCGAGTTGTAGGCTCCGACACACAGACCGTCACAAATGCAGCTACGCATGCGCATACACAAGAGAGAAAGACAAACATTCATGGGCGAAAGTACGCGCGCGTGCATGCACGTGTTTTGGGGGAAAACAGTTACTCTGCATTATCTACACCTTCCCACGAAAAAAAAAACAAACAAACAAAGAAACAAACACCCTCTCACACAGAGAGAAAAAATCTACGTCACTACTTACGTAATCACACTTTGAATTTATGTTACGTAACCTCAAGCACCCTCACCTGCTAAAGTTGTTCGAACTGTACACCTCACTGAAATCAGATGGATGCAACATAGTTTTTTGCTTGGGGTTCCCAGCCATGTAGGCATTAAAGGCAACGAAATGGTTGATCAACTTGCCAAGATTGCCACAAAGAAAGGGTGAGCACTGATCTGAAACCCAAAGCCCAGACTTATGTCAAAGACCTCTGGCAAGAGGAATGGGTCTCGCAGATGAATAACAAACTATCTGAAGTCCGTCCAAACCTAAACGCGTTTTTACCATGTTCCTGAGACGGCTGTAAAGATGATGAACAGTTTTATGCCGTTTGCATACAAGCCACTGGTTTTTGCACCCATTCTTATCTTTTAAAAGCTGAAGAAGCCCGTGGTGCATTCCGTGTCATGTACCACTCACTGTGAAACATAACCTTTTGGAATGTTGGGACTTGCATGATGTGAGATATAAAACACTTCATAGCAGACTCCCTGAAAACCTTGTTCAGAGATGTCCCACCTGATGTGATCTTTGAATATCTGAGAGAGATTAACATTTTTCAAATAATCTAAGATTTTACGAAGGAAAGATCTTTAACAAAATTCCCTGTGTGTTTTTGGAAGATATGTTTTAAAGAGTTGTGTGAATGATGCTTTTTGTCAATGACGTGAGAGTTATTTTCAACGTGGTAACAGCCCTCATATGGCCCTTTGCGATCGGCGGGGCTACACGCAACATTACCATTACCATTGTTATAAACAGAGGGTTTTGTTGTTGTTGTTGTTGTTTGTTTGTTTGTTTGTTTACACTTACAGACATAATCGTGTTAAACCTTGAATTTTAGAATTCAGATGGAATTGAAATATAGGTGAGAAAAAGAAAAGCATGCTGTTTCAAAGAAACGATTTTATGATTTAAAAACAAATGGCTATCCTATAGTGAACAATACACAATGTAAATAACATAGTGCGTTCATTCAAATGGTACACTGTAACCGATTTCTCATTCTTTGACATGATGCCCTGTTACACTAATTACGTCAATTGCACATATCTTCCAC
>JADBJO010007600.1:58923-88923 GCA_016801955.1 Conus betulinus | reverse complement strand
GGACTGGCACTGGTAATAACAATGATGATAATAATTAAGTTTCAAAGTGAGATGACTGCAGGTGGAAATTTAAAACGAACTCAACAGAAAAGTCTTCCGCCAGATGAAACGGAGCAAAACAACACACACACACACACACACACACACACATGACGAGTTTCGACCTCTGTGGTCTTCTTTCAGGCCAGACAAACAACATTGCAGACTATGAACATGAAGAAGGAACAATCATTTTTCCTCTTCAATTGAGCGCCAAACGATCATGATGCATAATTGAACGATAATGATATATAATATATGTCCAGTACGAACGATTTATGGACAGTGCCTTTCACTGATTAATTGCTCAAAGCCAGAGTTTTAAGAAATGTTGGTGCAGAAAAAAACTTATGTCATTAAGAAAGGAATCACCCTCACACATACAAGCAGGTTTGAAGTGTACATAGTCGATTTCCTGACCCTCTAACGAATGGAACCAGAGAACTTCGTCATAGAGAATGCGCTTTTCTGTACGCATGTTTATGAGAATTAATTTTATCGGTAGCACATGAATCAAGTGTTTCGTTTGTTTTCCTCAGTAGGAGCGAGAGAGAGAAGAAATCTGCACTGCGCAAAGCCTTATAACCTTTGTGTAACGCACACACAGAGAAAATGGCATAATTTCGCGCGCAACACACGAATAGTGGCAGGCACATTTAAACACGCGGATAATATATACTTTCTTAACTCTGTCGCTTTCATTAATATAGTGTTTCGAAATGGTTTCGCGTTTGATCAACAATAGTCAGTATGATTAGGCTGGACCAGACCCATAGAAATCTACACATAAATGGTGTAGTTTGAAGTCTACGTCCCCATAGCAGTATCTTATACAAACATTGTATCCATTCACGTTGGCGAAGTTGAATTAAATATGAGCCATACATCGTATTTCAGTCCTGCTCAGCCTTTCTTTTTTCATTTTTTTATTTATTTATTTATTTTTGTTAGCGAAAACTCCTCGTCTTTCAAATGCTTTCTTTTGCTTTAAAAATGGCTTGTAAGCTTCTTCTGATCAATTCTGGTTTCTAATTTGAAAGAAAATCCTAAATGAGGCAGTAATGTAAACAGTGGCTAAAAAAACAAGTACGGTAACTCTTGCTCCATTATGAATTAGATCCACCACCATCACTTCCAAGGGAAGTAATTACAAAAGAAATCTTGTATGCTCTGACAGACTGGCATCAACATATGCACCTACGCGCGCGCATACACACACATAGACAGACATACATTCATGCATGCACGCACGAACGCATGCATGCACGCACGCACGCATGCAGCACTTGTTTGGAGGGAAAGCAGTGCACTCTGATTATCTTCACCTTCCCATGAAAAGGGGGAAAACACACACACACACACACACACACACACACTCTCACACAGAGAAAAATCTGCGCTGCCGACGGTAGGGGGCGAGAGCTTGTGGTCGACCTGTTCCCATTGGACCGAGGTGTTATTTCGGGGTGGAAGCGTGTCATTGGTCCCAAGGTCCATTGGTCCCAAAGGTTCGTTGGTCCCAAGGTTCGTTGGACCAATGGACCTTGGGACCAATGGACCTTGGGATCAACTGACCTTGGGACCAATGGCATGACCCCGTCTGTAGCAGCCTCTCTCTCTCTCTCTCTCTCTCTCTCTCTCTTTCTTTCTTTGTGTGTGTGTGTGTGTGTGTGTGTGTGTGTGTGTGTGTGTGTGTGTGTGTGTGTGTGAGCAAGATTGTGCACAAACCAATGAAATGAATTTTAGCAGCCCATACATAATGGAAAGGAGAATTTTCTTTAAGTAAAACCAAGTTGGTGCCATTGAACTTTGGTGCAGATCTGCATCTTAAGAACTGATCCATGAATTAAAAAAGGAAAAAAAAAAAATCTTGAACATTAAGATGGTCACCATTTTGTACATTTTCATATTCGTACAATTCTCGAGCACTATTGCTCAGATCTAAGCACAAAAAAAAAACAACAACAACAAAAACAAAAAAAACGAAAACAAAAAAACTGCAGGCTTATAGCTGTATCGACACCCAAAACCTTGTACAGCTTAGAGTGGATCTGCACTTAACCCGAATCCAGTGAAGAAACTAACATTCCTTAGAGCTGGGGAGGAGATGTATTCGGTCACTGCACCGTCACAAATTAAGCTGCAAATCGACGACTACCAGCAACATAGTGCCAAGACAAAGAGGGTCTGATGTGCCTGTGCTTGTTGAGGATATGTATCAAAAGATCTAAGATGACTTCAGGTAGGTTAGGGAAAACAAACAGTGACAGATTTGGAGATATATCAGGAAATGTACAATAGATTGTTCTTGACGTCTCTGAAGGTGCCTCTATGAGGCAAAAGTATTGTGTTTTATTGTGTATTCTGTTCTTAATATCCTTGAAAGTGCCTCTATGAGGCAGACGTATTGTGTTTTAATTGTGTATTCTGTTCTTAATATCCTTGAAAGTGCCTCTATGAGGCAAAAGTATTGTGTTTTATTGTGTATTCTTAATATTTCTGAATTAGGCAAAAGTGTTGTTTTTGTGTGCATTGTGTTGCTAATATCCTCTTTAAGTGCCTCTATGAGGCAAAACGTGTTTTATGTTTTTTGCCTTCTTAATGTCCCTGAACGTGCGTCTAGGAGGTGAAAGTAGCGTGTTTCATTATGTATTCTGTTCTCAATGCCCCTGAAAGCACCTCTATAAGGCTAAAGTATCAAGCTTTTTGTGCGTCCTGTTCTTACTGCACCCAATGTTCCCCACTCCCATCCCCCTCTCCAACACTTAAACTAGAAACGTTAAGTATTCCTGATAGTCATATACTATATATATGGGAAATGTTCACAATATTGGTTCGCTATAACCGCTAGAACCAGAAACTAGGGCTATGACAAGGACCGCTAACTCAGGCCGCTTGTAGCCATTGTTCTCTCCCCTGTATTTGTTGTGATCTCTGGAGGAAAGGAGGAAAGCGAGTTAACCCAGTATGCTGGATATGTTTGGCTTTAAACTGCTTTTGCTAAGATTGACCTATTGCTGTGGTACATGTGCGTTTCCGTGTGGAAGGCGGAGAGAATCAACTGAAAGTTTCAAAGAATTCTTTTCCTATTGACACCATGTAACAATTTTCATTTTTTTAAGACTAGTTTATGCGTCTTCATACAAAGTAACAGCAGCCTGCTGACATTCCACTCCAAAATCTTTCCCATCGAGACCATATGATGAAAAAAAAACCCAAGGACCAACTAAAACTTTCAAGAATTTTGCGGAATACACACCATGTTTGTGATGCTGTGCAGATGTGCATGTATGCAAGCTCACACACTCTCATCATCACGGCCACCATTACTGACGGAGAATCACAGAATTCGCGCTTGCACAGACCATGTACATATGAAAGTTGTCCCCTTTCTGTGCTTGTAAACATGGCTACTGTCAACTGTATTATTTCCCCGAGGTCCGAAAACACTGATTTTCTTTTCTACTTCATAGGAGATGGGCATTGGCTATCCAACTTGTTCATCAGTCTTGCACTTTCTGCTTTGCTTGCGACAGTTCATGATCAGTTCAGTGCCTTCTCTGTGGTTATAACTAACTGGTCTCCTCCATAACCAATTTATGGACAAATGCACATGCACACTATGTTTGAGTTACAAATTCCTGTCTACCATCTGGTATTTCTGCTTATGAAAAAAAAATGCTCCCATTTCTTTTTTTTTTTTTCAAAATCAGTAATATGTGATCCTCAACTGTAACAGCCATTGAGTTATGTCTTTTTTTCTTAACAAATACAGCTGTTCTGAGACAGCAAAGAGATTTCACTCACCAGTGACTGAAGTCTCCGAGGACAGTCGGCATCAATGTTGTTGTTATGTAACAACAAAAGAAGTAAATCTTGAGCTTTGCACTCAGTATTCTGTTAAAATACCTTTTAGCTAATATCAAAACCTGTGGGGTATCTTAAAAAAAACAAAAAAAGAAATTTCGGTTGAAACTGAAATGTCTGCAATTCCTTGTTCTAAGCTCTTTGCATAAAAAATGTCATCTCTTTTCACACACACACACACACACACACACACGCCAAAGATTTATTTAGCCAAGACCTAACACAATGTATAAAACATTACTACTGCCATTAAATGGTCGAAGAGAAGAAAAAAAATGGGAGACTTTTGTTTAGAACTGCTGGCATAATGCACTGACATAAGCAAGTGCTTTGCGTCACATCCATTCTACACATCTCAAAAGTAGAGGTGATGCACCATCCGTGACACATCAGGTGTGAGGTGGCTGATCCTCAACATTTTGCCCATGAACAGTTCGTAGCGGCAGGTAACCTGTTTGTTTCCATGACAGACTTCCACCAGAAGCCAGTCAGCTTGTGGCTCACTGCTGATACACCTACTGCACCTGTCTGGTCCTTCTGCAGAGAAAAATTGTTTTCCGTCTATGGTCCAACTATTAGAAGTGACCACACTCAATTCTTAGTGTAGGGGGCTAGCTAATGGAAAGAGTTGGCTTTTTTCCCCCTCTCTTTTTGTTGGTTTAAGAGATTACCTCTTTTTATCTTAATGATTCTCTCTTTTTTTGTTCGTTTGTTACGAGATTAACTTTTTTTTATCTCAACGAGCACAAAAGAGGCAAACCTGTCTGTAACTGGTCAACGGAAGCAAAACAAAATTGGTTTACCATCTGCGTTATGACAATGGGAAGTAGCCACATTGAAAGATTAAGATTAAAATGATAGTCCCGTCAACAGCAGAGGTTATCTCAGGACTGTCACCACGTTCCAAACTACCACGTAGCCACATTGAATTCTCAGTGTAGGGGCCTGGTGAATGGAAAGAACTGGATTCTTGTTGTTTTGTTTTGTTTGTGTTTTGTTAAAAGGTTACCTTTTTGATCTTAATGAGCACCAAAAAGGCAAACCTGTCTGCAGCTGCAGGCATGCACATCTGAAATTTCCTGGCTTGTCGCAAAGTCTGGCGGGTGAAGAAGATAGCTGTGTGATGGTCAAGGCAAGAGGTGGCATAAAGATTAAACCAAACTTGAAAAAACATGATTTTTTGAAAAAAAAAAAAAAAAAAAAAGGTCAAGTTTTCGTGCCACCTCTCCCCTTAAATGTCAGGTGGATTACATACTCTACGTTTTTTTCTCTGCGTATGTTCAAGATACGATTGACACACCCCCGCTCCAGCCCCACTTTTTTGCCTGTTATTCTTAAGACAAGCCAAAAAAAAAAAAAAAAGTAAACAAGACTTCTTTCATATTGCTCATGTTATTTTCTGTCTTGTTAACATCAAAGCAGTGGTTTAACGGGGAGCAAAGTTTGTGTTTTAGCCCTTCCATTGATAGGTAGCAGCAGGTTGCCACTAATAACAAGATGGTAAAATAAAACAAAAAAAGTACCCAAATCATGTGTCAGTAACGGTTGTTAGCACGTATGGAGCACAACGCAACAGAGTATCATTGCTACACAAAGTCCGTCGTAAAAGAATCAGTGGTTGCTAGTAAAAACAGCTTTCAACACATCAAACACGAGTGCAGCAATGTGCACCAGCATCATCTCATGTGTCTTTGTGAACAAAATGTATACAAGGCTTCACATGTATCCGAGTAGCTCATGTATACAACTGTTCAAAGTGAGATACTTGAAGCTCACACAGAGACTTGATAAAATTGTGTCAGTCTTCCGTGTTGTCCAGTTCATAGAAACTGTCCATGAAAGCACAGAAAGACAGCCACCGGATCTGGGGGACCTGTGAGCAACCTGGCTACCTGCGAGGGCCTGGGCCTGGGTGATCTTACCTGCGCACACCTGCACTCACCAGAGCCATCAAAGGGACTTGCATCAGTGCTGCAGTGTCTGGTCGTCGTAGACCATGGACCGCTGCTGTCATGACTGTGATGGGACTGCTCAAAGTGTGGCTAGGTACATAGTTCAACTTGAGCCCAGTGAAGTGGTGGTGATGACTGCAGCATGGACAGGAATTTCTTTTTTAATCTGGAGTTTTGTCAATGTGTGTGTGTGTGTGTGTGTGTGTGTGTGTGTGTATGTGTACACAGGTAATTTCACAATACTGTGGGGTTCTTGTGCGTGAATGCAAGTAATGAGAGAAGACACCTTGAGAGCGACTGCCACCAATGTGAAACTGAATATTTCTGCGGTAAGATGGCATACTTAAAAGGTGAGGGAAAGATCCTGTTAATGATCCTTGCCAAAGCAGTAAATATACTGAATCCCTTCATGCATGTCCAGCAGCTCTTGTGGTGACCCAAATTTCGGACTCCTGCTGATATCCATGTCCATGGAGAGCTGGTGTCAAAACTATTGCCGGCAACAAGTTCATGGGGACTCCTGTTGGACAGATGTGGTGGCACGGTGCCCTCCACAGGGTTCATGGGGACTCCTGTTGGATAGATGTGGTGGCACTGTGCCCTGCACAGGGTTCATGGGGACTCCTGTTGGACAGATGTGGTGGCACGGTGCCCTGCACAGGGTTCATGGGGACTCCTGTTGGACAGATGTGGTGGCACGGTGCCCTCCACAGGGTTCATGGGGACTCCTGTTGGACAGATGTGGTGGCACGGTGCCCTCCACAGGGTGACACTCGCTCACAGAGACTCTGAATGTAACCAATTATCGTCATGAACAGGGGACTCTGAAAGTGACCAATTATCGTCATCAACAGGGGACTCTGAAAGTGAGCAATTATCGTCATTAACAGAGGACTCTGAAAGTGAGCAATTATCGTCATCAACAGGGGACTCTGAAAGTGAGCAATTATCGTCATCAACAGGGGACTCTGAAAGTGAGCAATTATCGTCATCAACAGGGGACTCTGAAAGTGAGCAATTATCGTCATCAACAGAGACTCTGAAAGTGAGCAATTATCGTCATCAACAGAGACTCTGAAAGTGAGCAATTATCGTCATCAACACAGGGACTTTTGAAAGTAAACAATTATCGTCATCAACAGGGGACTTTTGAAAGTAAACAATTATCGTCATCAGCAGGGGACTCTGAAAGTAAACAATTATCGTCATCAACAGAGACTCTGAAAGTAAACAATTATCGTCATCAACAGGGGACTCTGAAAGTAAACAATTATCGTCGTCTCAACAGAGACTCTGAAAGTGAGCAGTTATCATCATCAACAGGGGACTCTGAAAGTAAACATTATCGTCATCAACAGAGACTCTGAAAGTAAACAATTATCGTCATCAACAGGGGACTCTGAAAGTAAACAATTATCATCATCAACAGAGACTCTGAAAGTAAACAATTATTGTCATCAACAGGGACTCTGAAAGTAAACAATTATCGTCATCAACAGGGGACTCTGAAAGTAAACAATTATCATCATCAACAGAGACTCTGAAAGTAAACAATTATCATCATCAACAGAGACTCTGAAAGTGAGCAAATATCGTCATCAACAGGGGACTCTGAAAGTGAGCAATTATCGTCATCAACAGGGGACTCTGAATGTAACCAATTATCGTCATCAACAGAGACTCTGAAAGTAAACAATTATCGTCATCAACAGAGACTCTGAAAGTAAACATTATCGTCATCAACAGAGACTCTGAAAGTAAAACAATTATCGTCATCAACAGAGACTCTGAAAGTAAACAATTATCGTCATCAACAGAGACTCTGAAAGTAAGCAATTATCGTCATCAACAGGGGACTCTGAAAGTAAACAATTATCATCATCAACAGGGGACTCTGAAAGTAAGCAATTATCGTCATCAACAGAGACTCTGAAAGTAAACGATTATCGTCATCAACAGGGGACTCTGAAAGTAAACAATTATCGTCATGAACAGGGGACTTTGAAAGTAAGCAATTATCGTCATCAACAGGGGACTTTGAAAGTAAGCAATTATCGTCATCAACAGGGGACTTTGAAAGTGAACAATTATCGTCATCAACAGGGGACTCTGAAAGTGAGCAATTATCGTCAACAGGGGACTCTGAAAGTGAGCAGTTATCGTCATTAACAGGGGACTCTGAAAGTGAGCAGTTATCGTCATTAACAGGGGACTCTGAAAGTAAGCAATTATCGTCATCAACAGGGGACTCTTAAAAGCAAGCAGTTATCGTCATCAACAGGGGACTTTTTGAAAGTAAGCAGTTATCGTCATCAACAGGGGACTCTTAAAGTAGCAGTTATTGTCATCAACAGGGACTCTTAAAGCAAGCAGTTATCGTCATCAACAGTGGACTCTTAAAGTAAGCAGTTATTGTCATCAACAGGGGACTCTTAAAGCAAGCAGTATCGTCATCAACAGGGGACTCTGAAAGTAAGCAATTATCGTCATCAACAGGGGACTCTGAAAGTAAGCAATTATCGTCATCAATAGGCAGGGTTCATACAGACTTTCAAGAAAAAAACCTTTAGGGCCTTTTTTTAGGGCCTAAAATTTACAAAAATAGGGCCATCAGGGCACACGAAAAATGCTGAAAAGTGCTCACCACTGCCTCCCACAGATGCCATTTTCTCCAATACAGACCTCCATTCAGCAAGCACCTAATCACTTTCTGGTACGAATCTTGTCAATTCCATATTCGTATGAAAACAAAGAAATCTTTTATAATGGCTAGAGTAAACACAGTGTTCTTGCAGCTCACACAAGGCGGAAGTCTTAGGAATACAAGTCACAAGCTGAAGAAAAAAGTAGGCCTATGCTTTCTTTCCACCTGACTAACAACTGCCTCATCCTTGATTGACTAGCAAACGCTGCCTCTGGTTGAAGGAGAGAACAGTCCACTGAGAACAGTCCAATGCTCAAGTCATCCTCCTATTTGTCCTCTTGAAAATACTTTTGATTTATTCCAAGGCTACCTTTTACAGTTGGGGCTGCTGTCCTCATTCCTTTGTCAATGGTCAGCTTCTTCATTTCCATATATAGTGCAGTATGAAGGTTTCACTGGATTGGAGTATTTTCAGTAACCGAGAAATGGTAATCATTTTAGATCAGTAGTACCATAGGATGATGACTATTGTTATATAAGTGGAAAAATGTAGTGGTGATGGTGCAAGTTGGGGGGATAAAGGAAAATATCAATGACCTGTGGGTGATGCTCATTGGCATGGGTGAAATCAATAGTACTGTAGGATGATGGTCATTGTGGTAAGTGGAATAATAAGGTGGCATTAGTGCAATATTGCAGGTTGAGAAAGAGGTGTGGAGGGGGTAGGGGTAGATGACTGATGGGATGATCATGTATGATTTGAGTAAACAGTACTGTAGGCTGATGATGATTGTTGTAAAAGTGGGATAATGTTGTGGCATTGGTGTAAATGCTTGTGGGGGAATGGGGAGGTGTTCAAAGATGGGTGGATGATGATCATGGTCAAGGTGTAGGTATGATCCACAGTGGTGTAGGATGATGGTCATTTTTGTAAAAGGAGTAGGATAGTGTATTGGCAAGTACGATAATGCCAGTTGGGGAATAAAGGAAACGATCAATGACTGATGGATGTTGATCACTGAGATGAAATCTACAGTACTATAGGGGTGACCATTGTCATAAGTGAAATACTGCAGTGGCATTGTGTAGTAATGCTGGTGGGGGGGGGAGAGAACAAAAAGGAATAAATTTGATGATTGATGGATAATTGGTAATTGTTGTAAGTGGGACAAACAGTGATATAGGATGATGATCATTGCCATAAGTGAATAGCATGATAGCATTGGCATGATGCCAGTTGAGTTACAAAAAAGAAAAAAAAAAACTTCGGAAGTGGGGGGGGGGGGGGGGGCAAGGGGGGCAATGATCAATGACCGATTGATGGTGATGGTTGTCACAGGGTGAAATCATCACCGTCTCACACACACACACATGCATGATACATGCATGCACACACATGTACATACACCCACACCCACACAGATACATACGTACACAGGCACATCCACATACATACATATGCAAAAAAAAAAAAAAAAAAAAAAGATTGGCATACACAGGACATGAGTGGTGGTAATAATGACAGTGGTCACATATGGGAATCTGTGTGTTAAAAAAAAAAACAAACAACAAACACACACACACACACACACACCCGACAAACACATGTACATATATTTGCGCATACCCAATGTATGTAGTAGAGGGGAGACACAGCCCCTTAGAATACTTGTACACAGAGGGGGGGGGGGGAGCATAATGTGGACAAAGGAAAGGAAGTGGTCGGTGAGAGGGGGGCATGGGGGGACAAAAAAAAAAGGGGGGGGGGGCACTGCAAGTTAATGTGGTGCGAGTGGGTGTGTGAATTTATGGAATATATATAGTGGGTTGCAGTTGAGGTGGTGGACTGGTGTACTCATGTAGTTGTGTTAGGATGCTGGTGATTCAAATATGGGGGTGAAGGGAATGAGCGGGGGTGTCAGAGGGGCAGTAGGGCCAAACGAAGTTGCAGTAGAAGCACTAGAACTTGTCGAAGGAACAGCAACAAAGTGCTTTTCTGAGCAAAAACTGTTGATGTACTAGTACTACTTGAGGCTTGCCCACTGTCCCGATCTTTAAAAAAAATTATTTAAGGACACTGCCGCTGGAGCACTCGCCTTCTCCAAGTCTGAATCAGTGAATGTTTCTTCCCTTTTTGGTGAGTTCGAAGGCCTTTTTCCCTTCTTACAAAAACTACAATAGAATCAATATTTGTCCAAGTTATCTTGGCGAAACTAGAGTTTATATTCAGATTTATCAAGCCACAGATCTTGGAATAAGCACTTCCCCATGTTTCTGAGTGAAACTGACGAAATCTTATAAAGAAACTCTCAATGAAATGTCAAATTTCGTTGAAAAATGAACTGTGGTCTTGCTTCGTTCAACACATGTTAAATCCAAGATGGCGGACAGCACAGTTACTTTGTTGTGGAGTTACTTCCCTTGAACGACTTTACACCATGATCGATTAGTAGATTCGGCATTTACCTATTATGAAAATCGGTTTTTGTTTTATTTTCTGATCATTCTTCTTTTATTTTTTTTGTTGTTGTTTTTTTTTTTTTTTTTTTTTTTTAGAAATTTTTTTTTAGGCTGTTCTGGTGTTAGGGCATTTTAGGGCCTCCAGCCTCTTCATTTTGATTTTTAAGACCTTTTAGTGGCCCCTATTTTTTTTGCCTAAAAAGGTAGGGCCTTTTAGGGCCCTATGCGAACCCTGATAGGGGACTCTGAAAGTAAGCAATCGTCATCAATAGGGGACTCTGAAAGTAAGCAATTATCGTCATCAACAAGGGAAGCAATTATCGTCATCAATAGGGGACTCTTAAAGTAAGCAATTATTGTCATTAACAGGGGACTCTGAAAGTAAGCAATTATCGTCATCAATAGGGGACCTAGTAGGTGGTGTCTTGATTGTGTTGGATCAGAACAGGTATCACAGAACACAGGTACGCAGCAAGCAGAATCTATTCTGGTGGGTTGCCTCATGTTAATCTGACACTGATAGCTGCCGGTGGAATAGAATACAGGGTCTCCAACTGCATCAATGTGGAAATGGTTATGAAATGGTGGAAGAAATGAAATGGGATTCATTCCCTCAAGGGCACATGAATTCAGAAAGACGAGATGGCAAAAATCAAACAAAAATGAACAGGCACGCAACAGACAAGCAAATACCTGTAGAATCCACAAACACAGCTCAGGCTTGGGTACACGCACACATTCTAAACCCATCTGCAAACAAGGCTGTAGTATGGTAATGATTTATTTTCAGTCTCCTTAACAATGGATGTGTCATTTGAAAAAATAAAGAAGTCCATGACCATGTTCACTGGTGGTACACTGAACGACAGGAAAGCAGCGGATTGGTACAAAGCACTCAGTCGCTGTCCTCCATCTTTGATCTCTTCTTCTTCTTCTTTTTCTTTTTCTCTCTGTTCCATTGGACGACTCCTGAAACCATGGAACAAAAAATCAATCAATAAACACTGAATCTAACTCTCCTGGTATAATATACAAGTCATGGTACAATATACTTAAGTCCTGATGTACACAAGTTATGGTACAATCCACTTAAAAAGTCCTGGTGTATACAAGTCGTGGTACAATCCACTTAAATAATGTTGTGTATACAAGTCATGGTAACAAGTTACAGCTGCTGGTGAAATTCCAGACATGTTACCACCTAGTTAAAGCTCCTGGTGTAAGTAAACACAGTGCATTACACCCCCAGCAAAAGATCCCGTTACAACAAAGATACCACAAACATGATGCTACGAGTAACCATACAGTTAGCGACAGTCCCTAACCGAACAATACAAGTTGGTCACCATCCTGGTCAAGTTTGTGACAAAACAACACAGTTTATGCTACCACCTTGCAAACTGTCATCCAGCTTGGTGAAACCAGTTTGAAACCCTTCTTCTGCCTTTTCATGTGTGTGTGTGTGTGTGTGTGCGCGCGTGTGTATGTGCGTGTGTGTGTGCGTGTGTGTGTGCGTGTGCGTGCGTGTGTGTGTATGTGTGTGCGTGTGTGTATGTGTGTGTGTGTGTGTGTGTGTGTTCATGTGTGTGCCAATCTATATGCCTGGTTTTTTGCCATGGGAGCATTTCTCCCCTAAGAATAGTGTTTTCCTGAACGGACTATTCTTCTAATCTTTTTGCTCTCGTAAGATTCTTCACTAAAAAGTTCCTACATTCCAAGCTGAAGACTTGCAATCTGCTGATGATTTCCGTGTCAGCATTATAACTAGTGCCTCAAAGCCACCAGTTGAGGACTGATGTCATTCACTGCGAAACAGCACACACTAACACACACACACACTAACAAAGCAAAACAAAGGGAATCTGGCGTGCTACCTGTCTGTGAATACAGCATACACACACTAATACACACACACTAACAAAGCAAAACAAAGGGAATCTGGCGTGCTACCTGTCTGCGAATACAGCATACACACACTAACAAAGCAAAACAAAGGGAATCTGGCTGGCTACCTGTCTCTGCCAATACAGCATACTACATATCCACAAAGTGAATTTCACAGTACTGCTTGTGTGACTGGTGCATCTTGCGTGTGTGTGTGTGTGTGTGTGTGTGTGTGAGAGAGAGAGAGAGAGAGAGAGTATGTGTGTGTGCGTGCATGTGTGCATGTGTGTGTGCTTGCACATGTGAGACAGACTGCTCTCATGTGTGTCTGCAGACTCGCCTGAGGTGGCAACCGTCAGCACAATAACAGAATTAAAATCGTTTCCATCTTTTTGGTTTTAATTAAAAAGAAAACAACAGTAGCAACTCCGAGACCTACAATTTTATCTCAAAACCGAAAACTACAAAGTAAATCAGGATGCCCCGCTCTCCCCCCACAACTCACATCCAAGTCCTGGTCACTGTGTTTGTCCTTTTTCTTCTTCTTCTTTTTTTTCTTCTTTTCTGTGTCGGCATCCCCAGATGCTCTTGGCGTGGCAGCAGCGCTGGTGTCTGCTGCGCTTGTGTCGGCTGCATCGTCACTGGACTCATCGCTGCTCTGTCGCTTTCGCTGCACAGTCAACAGCATACATGTATGTAGCTTTGTCATAGTTGAGGGGGGAAAAAAAAAAAGAGAGAAAATACAATTGAACAAACATAAAATGGAATATGGTGGGAGCTCTCAAAAATCATATCCACAAACTTACAAGAGTGGAAAAAGCAAAGGCATAAATAGATAAATAAATGGACAAAACTAAACTAAATAATCAGAACACTACAATCTTTTATGAACAATAAACATACAAAAAACTATTTTGGGATAAAAATCAATAAATGTGAAGACAATAAGAGCCTTCAAGAACACTATCGACATTCTTTAGGGCGGGAAGGATGGTGGAGACAGCTGAATAATTAGGAGGCACCAGCCATGAGCTACAAATGTACGCACAAGACACAAAACCACCTTTTTTTTTTTAATCCCTAAGATATGATGGGGGTAGGTGACTTAAGAAATATAAAACAAAACACACAGTCTGGCCTACACAAAAACAAAACCCAACACTGTTTTCATGCTGGGTCACTGAACAGGTGTCGGAGTTCAAGGCTACAGTGTGCAGCCAGTACTGCCGTACTTCATTTTTAACCAGATTTTTCACACTTTTACTGAATTTAACGGAAATGGTTCACAAGGCTGTAATAATAATGCTGCCAGCCAGTTATGATTAGCATCTGTTGCCATGGAAACCTTTCCAATTTTGCGGTCTGACAATTTCGAAACTGGAAGCTCTCACAAAACTTATTTCTTGTCTTTCAAAACTGAACAGTAAAAATGCCCTAGTTGATGACCAGTATCAATTTTTTTTTTTTGTTCTAAAACAGAAAAACAGCCAACAACAATTTCTTTTCAGGAAACAAGGTTCAAAGGGGCCCTCTTCTTACAGTGATTATAATAGCGTTTATTTCTGCGCTCTGTGTATATGTGTGTGTGTGTGTGTGCGTGAGTGCGTCGCCAAGGTAGATTTTATGACATGTCCACCCTCTTTGCCCACCCAGCCCTGCATGGAACTGGCCACAGTTCCAGAAAGATTAAGGAAGGGAGAGAAGAGGGAGGGGCTTCATCTCCCATCATGCCATGCCATGCCCTCTGACAAGTTCAGGGTTCCCACAGATGTGACCAAACAAAATTCCAGGGCTTTTCATAATTTTTCCAGACCCCAGAATGCGTGTGTGCATGCACCTCTGTATGTGATTACCATGCTAAACACATGAGAAAAGAACTGATTTAATGATAGCTAGGCATTCAATACTTACCAAAAAATTTAGTGTGTGTGTGTGCGTGTGCGCGCACATGCGCGCACGTGTGTGAAAAAGTCAGAGAGACACAGAGAGAGACAGAGAGTTAGACAGAGACAGTGTGTGTGAGAGAGAGAAAGAGACAGTGTGCGTGTCTATGTATGTGAAAGAGAGAGAGAGTGTGTGTGTGTGTGAGAGTGTGTGTAAGTGTGTGTGTAAGTGTGTGTGTGTGTGTGTGTGTGTGTGTGTGCGTGCATGCACGCACGCGTGTATAAGTGTGTGAGAGAGACAGACAGTGTGAGTGTGTGTGTGTGAGAGAGAGAGAGAGAGAGAGAGAGAGAGAGAGAGAGAGAGAGAGAGAGAGAGAGAGAGGTCAGGTCAGGTCAGGCCAGGTCAGGTCAGGTCAGGTCAGGTCAGGTCAGCCAGGCCAGGTCAGGTCAGGTCAGGTCAGGTAGTTAGGACACTAGGCCTCGCGGCCTCTCAAACTGTCCTTTCACTTTAATTTGGATGTTCAACATGGCTGAGTACTTTCAAGCCAGTGTGCTCTCTATTCAATTTTGTATTCGAAAATTTGAAAATTTTTTGATAAGAGAGAGAAAGAGAGAGAGTGCGTTAGAGACAGTGTGTCTCTATGTGTCTAAAAACAGCCAGTGTATCGCCCTTGGGCCCTTTGATTTTCTCTATCCCCCACCCCCACCCCACTCAACGCATGATCGCATCCCATACTGAATTTTAAAAAATACCTTTCACAATCATTGGGCCGAAAATAATCAGTCACGGTCATTGTTGGTGCCCGAGTCGTTTTGCCTGAAAGCTGCATCATTTCTTGATGTTTCTTGCCTGCCGCATGGCTTTTCAGAGCAGCTCGCCCATGTTCCCGATGTCGAAGTCTTTCTTGCACAGCAGGCACCATGCTTTTGTCTTGCATCCATCGGAAGCAGGAGCAATCCATTTGCCATAATGTGTATTGTCTAGCCAGGCTAGGCTAAACATACATTTTCCCATGTTTTCTTTAATACTTTGACGCTATTTTCCCTCGCAGCGCTGTTGGCTCGAAGGAAAGTTAAACAATGGTACCCAAACTGCGCATGCGCAATACTTTTCACAGTAAAGGGGAGCTACTCTGTAGAAAAAAAAAAATGTAGTCTACTAAACCTCCGGCCAGAGGAAATCGGAAAACCGTGATCATTGTGCGTGATTTAATTTCCATTTTTATTTCTATTTTAATGTTTTTTTGAAGAAACTTAAAGCGAAATTTGACATCATGAAAAAGTTTGCACAGCTTTTACAAAATTCCAGGACTTTTCCAGACCCATGGCCACAAATTACAAATTCCAAGACTTTTCCAGCCCTGGAAATGATTTTTCCATTTTTCCATACTTTTTCCAGACTTCCAGGACTCTGTACAAACCCTGCTAGTTGCTGCCCCTATCACCCATCAGGCAATGGGACTTGACCAATTTCAACCTTAAAATCTTTCATGTCGCTCCCCTACCACCCATCAGGCGATGGGACTGGACCAATTTCAGCCTTGAAATCTTTCAGGTCAAAGCCCCTACCACCAATCAGGCAATGGGACTTGATCATTTCAACCTTGAAATCTTTCAGGTCAAATTTCCCTAACCTTTTTCAACCTTGAAATTGTTCAACCTTGAAATTTTTCATGTCAAACTTCCTCACCAATGTGGTGACCACAGCACAGCAATCAGGTATCTAATAAAATCACAAAGCTTTTCTATGCAGGACTGTACCTTTCCTGAGGATGATGACGATGACGAAACAATGGAGGTGGAAGCAACTGTCGACAAGGCAGCTTTCTCCGCTTTCCGCTCCTGTTCCTCTCTGGAAACATATCACAAGTGGTGAGGACACACGCACACTGATCCGTTTCAGTTTGTTTCATCAACGTGGTGTCAATGTGTGCAGACTAAACCTTATACACTATACCACATCTGCTAAGTTTTCAGATCACACTGAGCATGGTCTAAAGCTGATGGATAAATGAATTAGTGACACAAGATGCTACACTAAAATGCTGAGTCACTTCGGTGGTGTTCAGTGGCGCCTGTTCTGATCCAACATACGCAGGACACCACCTACTAAACCTCCTACTGACGACAATAATTGCTTAGTCACGGAGCTAGCGCAAGTGAGCCGTCCCTCTGGAGGGCGCCACCATGTCCATTCAACGATAGCCCCCATGGACTCATCAGTACCGGTGACCCTGACAGAACCAAACCAAGGCCACAGACATGGCGAGGACATCAAATTGAGGTCACCATGAGAGCAGGGTAGGAAGGGCCACAGCTTTTAGATTTTTTCTTTATGCTGAACGATGAGAATGAGGATGATAAAGATGATGCTACAGATTTCCATTTCGATCTGAGACTACATGACAGGGCTGTACTCCACGCTTCCTTTCATAATATATCCCGACATCAACCATGCCTGAAAGATACAGACACTTGCAGTGTTGGTCAGGAGATTTGTGCAACACTCTAAGAGACGCATGCTTGCAGTGGATGAAACTCGACTGTGTGTGTCCCAGTCTTCCCAACAGAGCTCGTAGCAAACTCAACTCTGGGTTCGAGGCAATTGGGACAAAAAAATCCCACATAACTCTGACGGGAATCGAAACGGCAACCTCCCAGTCGTGGCTACAACTTAGCAGATATCTGAGCTACAAAAAAATTATCAAAATTTTAGTGGCACTTTTTCTTATGATGTCACAGTACACAACCTTTGCAGCTGGGGCTAATCTGTTATTGCGCTGTTCCTTTTTTCTTTTTTTACTTTTTTTTCTTTGTGGTGGTTCTTGTTTTTTTTTCATGGTTCAATACACTGTGACTTCCTCCATTTGTATGTCACAAGCACGACACACTCCACCTGACATCAACTTTTTGGACCAAGTCACCTCTCTTGGCTCGGGCAGACTTCTCAGTCCAAATTCACAAACTAATTTTCGAGACTATTCAGACATAAACTCAAAACATGTCCTAAAATAACTGATTATTCTTCCAGATGCTGACAATGTTACTGTCGTGCTGAATATAGACATGAACAAAATTTTCCCGTCTGTCAACAGACTGTCCCGGCCCAAAGTTTCTGTCTGTCTTTGTCTGGTAAGCACACACACACGCTGCATGGACTTCTACAGTTATTCCCTCAGTTTCAAGATCAACATCTTTTTCTTTCTATCAAACATACTTTTCCTTTATTGAAAAATGCAGGGACATTTTTCTGTGTAGTCTGAGTGAAATTTCTGTTAAATGATTCAATTTTCCTTGGCTCAGGGAAAACCACTCTACCACATGATGACAAGGCAATGAAGTAAATAGAAACTGTTTACTGGAACTTCAGGTAAAAAAAATCAGAACTGGTTATACACACAGCAGCTCTCCCGCTGTACAAACTGAGTGATCATGAAACACTTTTCTTTCTTTTTTTTCCAGCATCAACAGAACTTGTGTGTGTGGGGGGGGGGGGGGGGTTAAAGCTGAACAGTGAAATTCAGTAAACCCAAGCAAGATGAATCCTGTGGAAAGTGAAAGGGCAGCCTGGATTGATCAAAGCTGGCTAACCAAAACAAAGATGAACCAAGGGAATGCACTATGCATGAAACGTTATCTCTTCACACCCTCATGTGGTCACTGTAAATGCAAGGTGGCAGGTCGGGACATTTTTTGCTTATTTTCTCTTCTGGTTTTGCTGTTCTGTTTCTTTTCACGAAGAAGTCTGTTCCTGTATTTTCACACAGCTCTCGCTGGCCTGTACTTCTGGTTGATCTTTAATGTGTCTGCATGGTAATATAAAGTTGTACTTGTTCCTTTTGATCACGCCTGCATTCTGAACAAACTACTTTGTTCTTTCCGATAGCACCTGCATTTTCAACAAATCTTTTTCTCTCTCTCTAATCCCCATAGATATAATACTTTGAGGTCAGAACGTATATTTTCATATCAAGCATACAGTTTAGACTATGAACTTAAATCAGTGTAAATGTATGAGAAAATTTTCATTCAGCAGCAAATAAATGAACATTACAAGACACCACAACGCTCATTTTTTCTGCATCACCATACAAAGAATATCATTTGTCATGGAAGTTCAAATTGACGAACAGAAAATTTTGAACAGGCACTTACATGCGCGCACACACACACACACACACATGCACAAAAACATGTGGACACACACACATACATGCACATGTGCATGCACACACACACACACATACATACTTTGCCAGTTTCATTTTCTCCAGGTAGTCCTTTGGCGTGTTCTCGTTGGGTCGGCCAAACCTGCCCAGCTCCCCCTTCTTGATCATGGCCTTCTTCTGGGCCGCCTGCAGACACACACATCACATCCAGACCCGTTTTACCCCGAAACCTGATTTAGAGCATTCCATATCCAAAACAAAAGCATTCTTTTCCAAAACAGGAGTACTCCAACAAGAAAGTTCAACCCTCTTGCATTTATTTTGCCCTTATCCGGCTGCTCTGTTTGTCTCCCCTGATGTTCATTACGGCTGCAAGTGCATGTTACTTTTCCTCACACACTGCGGCCTTGTTTCAAGTCAAGGCTGGCCAAAATAAATGGGCTTCCCTGGGGGGCTTCACTTCTTGTAGCCAATCACTCTAGTCAACAATTAAAGAATCTCTAGCAAGTTTTGTTTTTCATATTTTTCTTTGGAGGGGGTGGGGGGCTGGGCTGGGCCCAGCAGCAATGGGCTATTCGACGTCATCATTTTCATCACCCGAATCATTATCGATTCCGGCCTCAGAATCAATCAGCAGTCGATCTTTATTTATAACTAGGTCATGATTGACGTCCGAATTGTCTCGCTTCAAATCTTCTTCAAGAATGTAGCCCGCAAATACGCTCTCTTCATCAGTATCACTTCAGAAAATGAATTCTGCAAGTTGCATAGTTACTTGATCCGCCATTTTCCCAGAAAATCTTTGCGAAGAAATCTGAATTTGAAAACTCACAGCAGCGAAACTACTCCACCAAAACTCGTGCAACAAAAACCAAAATGGTGTCCAGTAATGGTAGTACTGGAAGACTCTTCTATCGCCACTGCATCCTGGGATATGCGATGGTGAAAGTGGAGTCGCTGACCGAGTATTCAGCAGTCCATCTTGGTCGATCTGGTATTCAGAAAGAGGAAATCATACCGCCCGTAGGTCAGTTGACTGATTGTCTTGGTGTGCCTCCCTTATTTGGGTTGCCTACAGTAATAAGACAAACCGGTCGTTATCCGGGTCTTTCTGCCTTTGCTGAGCGCCATTTGTAACAGCGGTTGGTGTTTTTTTTTTTTTTTTTTATCGAATTTTTAGTCATCCCAACGACTTCGACTACAATCGAAATGTCGCACTCTGACAGTGACAGTGACATGAGCTTGACTTTCGAGCAAATGTTCGTCTGGAATGTGAATACGACTGAAAACGAAGACTGGAATCAATCGGACATTGATCTCGACGCTGTTGACAGTGTGACAGTGACAGTGACTATGAACCTGAAGTGAATGCGAGTAGTGACAGTGACATGGACATAGGTGACGCAGGTGACGCAGGTGCTACTGACGTCGGTGGATGTGCACAGTCATCGCAGTGGTCGAACGACGATTTTCGGACTGAAGTTCGTGTGTTTGATGCATACAGGGGCCCCCACGTCCACAAGTGAATCTTCGAACACCTTTTGATTATTTTTCACTTGTTTTTCCTTTGGACGCATTCCATCTCATGGTCAGGGAAACCAACCTGTATGCAAGACAAACGCTCATGGCTGCTGGGCTTCCAGAGAATAAATTTGAGCCAACCACTGTGGATGAAATCAGAGCTTTTGTTGGTCTTCTCATGTTTATGAAACATGGCCCCACTTCCTCATCGTGATTTTTATTGGAAAGAGTCATCTCCTTTCTTCAATCTTTGGGTGTCAAGTGTCATGTCAAAGAACAGGTTTGAACAGCTGAATCAGTATTTTCACCTTGCTGATACCACTCAGTTTGTTCCCAGAGGTCAGGCTGGGTATGACCCCCTGTACAAAGTCAGACCTCTCATTTCCATGACTCAAGAATGTTTTGCTATGCAATTTCTGCCTGGTCAAAACATGACAGTGGATGAGGCAATGATCAAGTTCAAGGTCGTTGCGGTTTTCTGCAGTATGTGCCTGCAAAACCCACGAAGTGGGGCCTCAAGGTGTGGGCTTTGTGTGATGCTGATTCTTTTTATTTGCTGAATTATTCAGTATATACTGGGAAGACCAATGATGTGCCTGCTGGGACAGGTGATGCCCTGGGGGATCGTGTCGTCAAACACTTGGCAAAACCCCATTACTTCAAGTGGCACACCATCTACTTTGATAATTATTTCACGTCAGTCCCCCTCATTCAGCATCTGTTTCAGAAGAAAACCCTGGCGTGTGGGACTGTGCGAAACAACAGGAAGGGTCTGCCACAGGGATATGAAGCCAGCAAAATGTGTCAAAAAATCTGGGGACACAAAGCGCTGGTTCGTGAGATTGCCTATGATGATTTGAAGGGCAAGCTTCAGGCTGTTGCTTGGTTTGACCGTCGTAAGGTCACCCTTCTTACTTCTGCCCATGATGGAACTGATGGAGAGCTTGTCAGAAAAGGTGCAGGGGGTGTTGAAAAAGCCAGGTATTCTAGGCCCCTGGCTGTGGCTGATTACACCAAGAACTACAATGGTGTTGACAAGCATGATCAATTGCGATCATATATTGTTCCAAGCAGAAATTCATGAAGTGGTGGAAATATGTGTTCTTCTTCTGCCTGGACACTGCTGCAGTAAATGCCTATATCATCTACAAAAAAACTCTGCAGCTGCCCCACTGAAACTGCATGTGGATTTTCAAACTGAAATTATCATGGGCATGGTGAATGGTTTCAAGGGTCGAAAACGGATCGGCCGTCCCGTTGTTCATGACAATCCAGACAAGCACAAACACACTCCTTCCAGAATCCAGTCTGCCAGAGGCAAGAAGGACTGTGTCTGGTGCAAGAAGGAAGGCAGGAAAAAAACCCCAGCAGGCAATGCCATCCAGTCAACACATGAGTGTGTGATGATGTGTAAGGTGGCACTTTGCAAGGATCGTGGCTGCTTCTTTTCTTTTCATCAGCAGTGAGTAGGTTCCAACACACTCTTCTTAGCAGTGCACCTGATACTGGACTACAGCAAGGACTGGACTTTGTCATTTTTGTTTTGTACAGACTGTTTTGGGGTTGACTAAATATTACAAAGTGTCACATACAAAAGTACTGGAGTTCGTGCATGTAAGAAAAGTGCACCACGGAAAAAAAAAAATTCATGTCAGTGATATGTGTGTGACGAAAGTGCTCAAAAGCAAGAACATTTCCAGTGATTTGTGTTCTGTGTGTGTGAGCACATTTGGATTATATAATTCATGACATCTGGAACCATATGGTGAGTACAACAAAAATATTTGAGTGTTGTTTTGTGTTGTAGTGCCTGTCTTTCTTCCTTCCTACTAACACACCTGCGTATAGTTAGAAATATTACCAGTCATAGGAATTCTTTTTCTCAAACACAAACTAACTCATGCAGATCAAAAAGCATGCACTCCAATACATTTTCAGTAAATAGGGTAAGATTTTGACCTATTTAACTTTTTTTTTTTTTTTTTTCCTGTTATGTAAATATTTTGTGACTTGAAAGCGTCACAAAAATTCCACGTATATTCCTAGCTGCCTGTGTAACTACTACTAACACCTCACAACACCCATCAGTTCTTTTCAGATGGTGAACCTGACCACTTGCCACCAAAAAGGTAGGTACTATAAAGTTGATGGGTGTTGTATTGCCTGTCTGTCACCTATTTCACTGACGTAGGTGTGTTTTCCAGGTAAAATCAGGTGTGTGAGTGACAAGCCAAAAAAAAAAAAATTCTACCCCCCTAAAAAAACAAGTGCAAACCAAAGTTCAGCTTTCCATAGATTTTTGCTGAAAATTTTAAGTCTTTCTATCCATTAGTTTATTTTTTTACATCGGTACCCCAATTTGGGCAGCAAATTCCAATGTAAACTCAGTAGTTTAAGCGAATTACGTCATACGAAATGCAGGACAATGAAGGTTAAAAAGACATTACCACAACTCTTGCCCTCTTTTCTACCTCTGACACAACGCACTCATCGCAGCTGGTCCATCTGCCTACACAAGATGTCTGACACAACGCACTCATCGCAGCTGGTCCATCTGCCTACACAAGATGTCTGACACAACGCACTCATCGCAGCTGGCCCATCTGCCTACACAAGATGTCTGACACACAACGCACTCATCGCAGCGTGTCCATCTGCCTACACAAGATGTCTGACACAACGCACTCATCGCAGCTGGTCCATCTGCCTACACAAGATGTCTGACACAGCCCATCACGGCAACTCACCATGGGTCCCAGGCCCCATTTCCTGGGGTAGAGATCTCTCTGCATGATGACTCGCTTGATCTTGGCCACGGTGCCGTGGTCGCATGCCGCCATCGGCAATGCCTGAGAGGGGAAAGGTCATTATGCTGTGAATGTAGGAATTTTTTTTTCCCCAAGTGATAACATGTACAGTACATAGTCTCAAACAACCTGTCGCTCGCTATTTCTACCCATTGTCTTTTTGGTTCCCCAAACCCCTCCATATCAGCCAGCTTAGCAATATGGTTATGTTTGTAAAAAGGACAGAAGAGGAGAACAAGCTTTTCTGACATCACCCTACATTTAAGTACTTCACACCATCTACATCTTTTTACTCTAAAGCTCTCCCATACATACCCTGCCCTCCACCCTCTCCTCTCCTGTCCCCTCGCCCCCAAACAAATGCAACCAACCCTTTCAACAGTATCTACATAGCGAATTTTTATTGCAAGACAAATTCAAAACATGCAAAGACAGGCTTGTTTCTGAAAACAGTCTTTCTGTTGTGGGTCTGTTCAAGTCTGTTCTGAGAGATCAATTCAGATAAAAAACAAGATAAGAACTGTTTAAAGGAAAAACTGCTACCATGATTGTATTTTTTCTGCCTGTTATCTGATTCATCATTGCAACAGCTTTATGTTGAATGGCTAAAGCGGAAAAACTTGACAATAAAATACAATTAAAACCTCATGTATGTTTAACTGATGTAAATATATCTCAGTTGATGTGGGAGATATTCTTACACAAACTATGAAATGTTCTAAAATGTGTATAATCATATACACATAAAAAAAAATACATGTGTCATTAGCAGATACTAAACGTAAATATACAAATAAAATGAGCCCACAAGTTTTGCAAGCAAACTAAGAATCAATCAAGAATTTTTCAAATCCTTACAAGAAGGGAGCATTTACTCAGGTTTTCACAGCTCATTCAGAGATTTTAAGGCTATATCAATTTGTAATGAAATACGTAACAGATGGAGAGACAAAATCTCGACATATACCCAGAGCAATGGCTTCTCCTTTAGTGGTGACGATGACAATCTCCTGGTTGAGTTCGATGCCATCTTCGTACCGCAGCACTCCAGGCAACATGATCTTGGCTCCGTAGCACACTGCGTTCACCTGCACACACACAATGTGACGGTGTGATGTCACAAGGGGCCTGTGCACCCAGAACTTCTTAGAACAGTACATACGCGTAAAGCAGGGGCATCTACCATCATCATGTTTCTAATTCTGTCATGACTCATGAGCTACAATCACACTGAATAAACACACGTGCTCACTGAAAAAAGATACCTCTGCGACTCATGAGCCACAATGAATAGTTCACACCCATCAAGAGGAGAAATGATAAGAATGCTGCCTCACATTCCTGTGTATCTATTTGCAGAACTGTTTGCTCACGCAAGAAACAAACCACCTTCTTGCATCACCGTAATCGCACACTGTGCAGAATTGTTCCAACCAGTGGGGTTGCCCTCTCAGATAATTTTGTGTGCTTGCTTAATTTCATTTGTTGCTCAGCCACGTTGGACAACTGCCTGCAAGAAACTGCCAAAGCCATGAAAGTGCAAAATTCAGCATTTTGACTCAAGCATAGGACACGTACGGGATAACATCAAATCTGTAGCAATTTCTTTTTTCACTTTTTTTTTGTTTCTTCTTTGAAACTGTCTCTGTGGTGTCCTCAATATCTGACTATTCACACTTGCTGCACTCAAAGTAGCAATTTACTTCACACAACTATGATGGTGGACTGAAAAGGCAAAAAGCTTGCAGCAAACTATTGCATGGTTTGACTTGAACTACCCCCCCCCCCCCCCCCCCTCACCAAAAACAAAATTGCTGAAAATGAAACCAATTGATACTGTGACCAAGTCATGATCCCTTTATTGATTTTCCTCACAATTTTTCTTGTCTGCCCACTGAACTTGGTCTTTTTTCTTTCTGTTTAAACATGTCTTTACAGTCTACAGTTCTACATAACTCTGGTTCCATTTAAGCTGTTGCAAAAGCTGAACCATGAAGGTAAGGATGATGAAGTTTATACTAAGGATTTTCATTCTGATTTTAGGACTGCATGACAGAGCTGTGCTCTATACATACTTCAAAAGTATATCTTAACATCAACCCAGCCTGAAAGATCCAGACACCTGCAGTTCTGGTCAGGAAATATCAGCTAAACTCTCACTGACGCATCCATCAAGCAGATGAAACTCAACAGTGCAATCCCAGTCTTGCAAACTGAGTCCACAGCAACACTGGGTAGGAGTCACTTTGGGCTGAAAAATCTCACGCAGGAACAGCTGTGATGGGGATCAAACCCACCACCCCCCAGCCATAAGTCTGGGACACTAAACACTTCGCCTTGGTAACTGGTACTTTGCAAACACAGGTATTATTCAACTCCGCCCTTTATGAAAATTACAGCACCACTCATGAGCGACAATGAATATTTCCAGGTACTCACCCCCAGATTGTTTAACCCATATTGGCTATCAACTCATGAGCGACAATGAATATTTCTGGGTACTCACCCCCAGAGTGTTTAACCCAGATTGGCTATCAGCTCATGAGCAACAAAGCAGAGTGGATAACCATAGATACTCACTGCCGAGTCTTTCATGAACACTCTCTTGTGACTTGTGAGCAGCGCCTCCAGCGGTTTGATGACACGGCGCAGGTAGTCCTCACTCTTGTTGTGGTCATACTCGTACATGGCATCCTTCACATCGTGCATTGTCACCAGACCATCCTGCCGTCATCAGCCATGCCAGTCATCATCATTGTTATCACATAGTAAACATCAGTCATCATCATCGTTATCATATATCGTAACATTGGTCATCATCATCATTATCATATAGTAACATCAGTCATCATCATCATTATCACATAGTAACATCAGTCATCATCATCGTTATCACATTGTAACATCAGTCTTCATCTCATTATTGCAACTTTTGTCATCTTCATCATTATCACATAGTAACATCAGTCATCATCATCATCATCATCGTTGTCACTATCATAATGTCAGTCATCTTCATCATTATCACATAATAAGATCAGTCATCATCATCATTGTTATCACCTCGACACAACAGTCACAGACCTGCCAACCTCCTAAGAGACCAATGAGTAAGAATTGAAGCTCTGTGAGGCAGAAATGTGTAATTTCAGAGAGCTAAGAGTAATCAAGCGCTACACTTACTTTTTTCAGACAAACACGATGCGATGAAATTGTTCGCACAATTTATGTGAACATAACTTTTCTTCAAATAACCTTTTCTTTAAGTGTCACAAGAAATCTTTACCAGTTATGAAAATGTAGCATACACTGGAAATATATATGCGAACATATGCAATGACACCTTTGTTCTTGCCAGTGATCACTTGATTTGTATTATCACAAACCAAGGACAGGCAGTTCTGCCATGGCACACCAAGGCTTGATAGTAGGCCAGAAACAACCACAAAAATGTTCTCCCCTGTTGCTGACTCTGTGCATGTGGAGTTGGCTATCTGCTCAGTGGCGATTTTGTAAGTCTCGCACCACCCCAGGAAAGAATCCCCCCCCCCCCCCCCCTTGACTTCCATTAGTCCCCAACACAAACGGTCCATTCTGCAGTCCCCCCATGGCAAGGGTCCTCACAATGTGTGTTGACTTTGTTCGACCGCTATTGAACTGTTGGCGATCTCCGAATCCAAGAACGCTTCTTTAAAAAACTGGGATGCATGGTCGGCTGCGCTAAGAGCGATGATGTACTCGACAAAAAATCCGGCCACCAATGCTTCAGCCCGAATTACCCTTTCCCTCATTTCTACAGTCTGAAAAAAAAACTGTGTGATGCTGGAAGAATTCGACACGTAGAGGAATCGATGTGCTTGCGTGACTCAAGGTGACGCTTCACATCCACCATGGGAAATTGTGAAGTCCGATTCGCAAGTGGTACACCTTGCACAATTTACACCTTTAGGCGAAGGTCGTATGTAGGGGAATTTTTCCGAGTATTCGTTTCGGGACTTTTGACCAAGTGTTTTTTTTTTTCGCATCTTGTCCAGACCTTTCTGCTCCACGTTTCGACATTTTCGTAACTTCAAACTTCTAAAGGACGCCAACTTCGCTGAATGGTAAAGATGGTGCAACGAACTGCGCATGACCGGAAACGCCTTCAAGATTACTGATTATACGCACGGCGCCGTGCGTGTCTGTACATAAGCCGATTTTTTCGTCCGTTTTTTTTTTTTTTTTTTTTTTTGAAAACTTTCAATGCGTAATTTTTTGCCTAAATGCGTAAGGGTGTAAGATCATCATCGTTATCACCTCAAAACATCAGTCATCACCACCACCACATCGTAACATCAGTCATCACCACCACCACATTGTAACATCAGTCATCATCACCATCACATCGTAACATCAGCCATCACCACCACCACCACATCGTAACATCAGTCATCATCACCATCACATCGTAACATCAGTCATCACCACCACATCGTAACATCAGTCATCACCACCACCACATCGTAACATCAGTCATCACCACCACCACATCGTAACATCAGTCATCATCATCATTATCACATCATAACATCACTCATCATCATCATCATCATTATTACATCACAACATTAATCTCACAATACAGAAGCTGCCAGTTAGCCGACCTTGCTGAAATCAAGCAGTGTGTTTGTGTGGAACTACATTATGATACGACATTTTCTCAGCCTGTACAAAGTGAAACAAGCCTCGTTCAGCCAAGTGACATCTTCACTTCAACCATGGCTGTGAACTGATGCTATGCAACACTCAACTGCTCAAATAATTCAAGGAAAAAATGTCTACAATTTCAACTGATCATCCACATGCTTGAAGTCTTCACTTAAACTGCCAGCATGGAAAATCACTTCTCTGCAGAAGCAGCAACTCCCTAGTCTACTTACATGTGAACAGCCGCACATATGCAATTCGAAACTGGATCATACAGGCTGTCATGACTTTATAACTGATATCACAACTCCTCCTTATATAAAGGTCCTAGCCTTACTTGGACAAAAGCATATCATCCTGGTATCGTGTTCCATCTTCATGCTATCAAATCATACCAAAAAAAAAAAAAAAAATCATAATCGCTGCCTCTCATCTACAAGTAGTCACATAGTTTTACACAGTCCAAATCATATGTAGCCCATGCTAGACATATAGTATGCATTTTTCATATTTCTACACATCTTTACCTGGAATTCTAGAAATTACTGCGGCATGGTACCCATATCAGCGAGTTCAAAAATAAATAATTAAAAAAAACGGACACAAACCTCCTCTGACTGAATGCCAGACCGCGTGCGTCGGAGCTCCTGCATCTGCCCCCCAACGCCTAAGAAGAGACCCAGGTGCACACACATGGTACGAATGTAGGTGCCTGCCTCGCACTTCACGTGGAAGATTCCTGCGTGACAGAGGGAGGGACACCACTTAATGTGCCGATTTCAAAATCAGTCACAAGTTGTTCCCCTTATCACCTATATTTAGAACATCCGATGACACAAGACGGTGTAGTGTGAAAGTCTTGGCCTTCCTTGAACCTCCATGAATGAGAGTTTCATCACAAGAATAATCTAAAAAATAAAAACACAATGAACAGACTCTTTATGTGTAAAGAAAGGTAATAATGCCGGATTTAACCACAATGTACCTTTCTATAACTCACCCATGGCTTTTTCTTTGTCATATTCCAACAGGTCGACTGCATACACCGTGCGAACACGAAGCTGTCGCTTTACTGCTGAAATCAGGGGCGGGCGCTGAAACAGCGCTCCTGTAAGTCGCTGCAGATTCTGAAAAACCAAAACCATCAGCTCTACACAGAGGTCCAGGTGATGTACATGAGTAAACAAAGAAAATCTGACAGGGAATTAAAAATAAACCTGACATCAGAAACAGGTAATTCAATATTAAAATGTTCAGGTATATAAAATGAAACAATGATATTGATAACAAATACATACATGTAAAATGAAACCAGACAACCAAAAAGCAAATGCTTTTACAAAGTTATTTAAAAGATAAAAAAAAAAAGACTGGTCATAAAATGGTGCCAAACCTATGCAGCCACAAGCTGAATGCCAGTGTATTCCCGAGGGGGGGGGGGGAAGAAGTTCTAAACTGAAATCGTATTTCTCATACTTACCCGTCCAAACACTTACCTTCATTCTGCTCTGCTGCGCCTTTAAACAGGATCATTAGGACCACAAACAAGAGAGAGAAAAAAATCAACACTCACTATCCAACCTTCTTCCTGCCTCAGTATTCACTAATACTCGCAAAATGACTTCCCTCTGAGTGTTGCATCAATTTCTGTGAGCTCTGCACCAGTCTTGCTTTCTTTCATCAGCGCAGGAACATGCCCACCTCTATGTTCCACTTTTCAGCTTGCGTTTTCACCTGTAATTCTTTGCCTGATGCGTATCTGCCCACTCTCTGGGACCAGGCGATGATGGAAGTTAAGTGCATCTTTCAACCAAAAATATCCTTAAACCTGAATACCTTAATGCTGAGCTGTGCTACACTCGAAATGAGGAGTTACCTTTCATCGGCTGCTGCTGCCGACATCTGTAGATCAACAATTTGATCATATTCACCTGCATCTTATTACTCCACCCACATCTTTTTTCTTCTTAATTTGAAAATTAAGGATTTGGGGTTTTTTCATAATGGAAACTTAAATCTGAATATTTTGCATGTTTCAGCTTTGCTGATTCCTTCAACTGATCAAAAGACAGCTACAAATAAACAAAT
>JADBJO010007600.1:41423-56423 GCA_016801955.1 Conus betulinus | reverse complement strand
CAAAAAGTGATGACTGGAGGTTATAAATGGGGAGACAACATAATAAAATCATTCAGCACTTCCTCAATTTGTTAACTGTCCCAAAGCTCAAGATTCACACAGAGCTCCGGACAACAACAAAAAAATCAAGACTTTTCATATCAGTTTCTATAATCATAAAGTAGAAAATGTAAACCTTTATGCATAGTTCACTTATTTCATAACATCACTTCAGCAGAAACTGTTCTGTAGCAGACAGCAGCAGGAGAACACAAATTATAATCTTAAGTTTAGTTCTGTGTATAGTTTTGAGATTTTCCCAGCAAAATATAAACTGCACTATCAAAATCTTCATTTTTCCAAGTACTTTCAAGTACACTGAGACATTCGCAAGCACACAAAGCTTATAAGAATTTTCATCTAACACAGTTAGATTGATAACTTTCAACATATTTTTTTTAAGAGAAAAAAAAAAAAAAACATACACTCCTTCCATCTTGGCTCAAAGTGATAAGCATGCATTGTAAGTCTCCTTCCTTTCATTAGCACAGTTCTAGATGCAATGGTTCAAGAATTGCCTTCAAAACAATCTGATCATGCTTCTTTTCAAAATTGAGTAATTTCATTTTGGTCCTATGAAGAAGAACACAAACCAACCTTCAGTAACAACGGCCAGTCTGCAGCTGCAATGGCTACATTCTTTGTGGATGATGGTTTCAGCACAAAGGTTTGTGTAGCTTGAATGTCCTGTCATACAAAATCAACATTTAAAAACTTTTCAATAAAACCATTAAAATCAACATTTAATAACTTTTCAATAAAACCATTAAAGTGGGAAAAAAAAAAAAACATTAATAACTTTTCAATAAAGTCATTAAAGTGGGAAAAAAAATCAACATTTAATAACTTTTCAATAGAACCATTAAAGTGAAAAAAAAAACCAAGGTAATCTTTTTCCAATTCCTTTTTACTAATAAGCAACTTGGAAAATTAAGGCTTTCTTTTCACTGCTGATCAAATGCTTTTTTTTGTATGTGACACAAATGAGGTCACAATTATTTTTCTCATGCTAGGCTGAAAACAATCTGGTACACTCCTATCAACTTGTCTTTTCTGCTCCGACCATCTTTAACTTGTCTGCATTCATTCAGACTAAGTGTATCTTACTTTCATCTGGAAAAAAATTTTCGTGTCACTAGTCCATAAACTAAGAGTCAAGTAAACAGGATTACAGATGGGTTGCTTCCCCTGCGGCTTTCTAAGACTAGAAGTGCTGTATCAAAATTAGATCATTTCATTGATGGACTACTTACCCCTAAACTCATGTCAGCAGATCTCCTTTCCTTGGACTTTTTCTTCTTCGTCTCTGCAACAGACAATCACGCATTATTTAACAATCAATAACTGTGCATAACAAATACCTGTTTGCATCTGTTAGTGACATCCAGATTTACTGTCAAAATCTAGCTCCAGTGATACAGGAGATAAGGATAACCATCCATGATGAGAGGGGTGGAGGTGGGATGGAGGTGGCCCATCTCACATGATACTGCTTCCCCACGCTGACAACATGTTGAGATCCACATCTGTGACCAAACGTCCAACATCTAGCAACAGAGTCAGTACTCTCAACTAAATGAACCAACCAGGTACCTTCAAACGAAACACCTGAAATACCCAAATCTTTCCCACCGAAGTAAATTTTTGAAATGTCAAACATGTGAGAGAGAGAAATAGAGAGAGAGAGTGTGTGAGTGAGTGTGTGTGTGTGTGTGTGTGTGTGTGTGTGTGTGTGTGTGTGTGTGTGTGTGTGTGTGTGTGCACGCATACGCGCACACATGTAAATGTGCCCATGTGTTTTTGGGAGAGAAAGAAAGAGGGGAAAAAAAAAAAAAAAAAACATAGTCAAATAATGAAAGCTAAAATGAGCAAAGGCCCACATCTGGAAGAAACAAAAGGGAAAAAAAAACAAAGTAGGGAGGCAAAGTTGTACTTTAAGCATCAAAATTCAAAGAAATATTCACTTCTTCCATTTCTCCCCTCTCCTGCCCACTCAAGGGCCTAACAATAACATAAAGACTGTGAATGTCAGAGATGTTTGTTTGGTCAAACTGCGTCTATGTGTGCCTACGAACGCAGTACATGTGCATGCTTGGATTAGACTGGGATCCAGAATGAAATGTGCCCAGAGATAGTAATTCATATGGAGGCAGGGATGGTAATGGCACTACTTGTATCCTAAAGGTCTGCTGGCATTTTCTTCTTTCTTTGTTTATTTTTGTTACGCTCTTTTTTGTTTTGATTTATTTCTGTGTTTGTTTTGGATAAATTTATTGCATTTGCTGGCTTTCAGTGGTGAGATTCGCAGTCAATATTCCACCAAGGCCTTTATTGGACTACAGTGCATGTGCACATTGCTTCTCATCTTCCCACCAGCATTGTCCAACTAAAAAAAAAAGTGCTTGTGTGTGTGTGTGTGTGTGTGTGTGTGTGCTTGCGTGTGTGTGTGTGTGTGTGTGTGTGTTTGTAACTGGCAATCAACAGAAATTTTAACATCCCAAACGGTCATCAATTTACACATTTTTCAGCAAAACAAGTATCGCATTTCTGGGATAGTTGGCCTGACTGCCCGACTGTTTTAAACTTCCAATTATGGCAGAACTCAATTTAAGATCCCCCATTTTCCATGCTGGTTAAGTCATGTTCACTACTCAACCACTTTTATCAGTTACCCAAAAAGTTCATCAATGTATACTGATCTAGAATACTAGTATACATGAATCAATTTCACTTAAGAGACTTACCACGACCTTTATTTATTCATTAATTCCAAGAGTGCGTTTGATCAGCATTTCATTGTGCTTGTTATGAAAGAATCTCAATACTGCCACAATTCTAATACTTATATTTTCAATCAAAGATGCAATTTTCTGAGGTCAGATAAAACTGACAGTTAAGGAAACTTGGACATAACCATGCTAGACTGTTGTGGTCCAGTGTCATAATGAAGCGGCAGTTCCATTATGAAATGTGAGGGTTGCATCGTTTGAGAAAACAAAAAAAAAAATATTAAATGAAAAAAAGACACAAGCGACCACAACACCACTGCTCCTCTACCAGCACAAACACGCCCACACACCCTGACTGCATGGATCTGCAACGTTTGAATCATATGAAGAACAATGACATGTGATTCACACAAATAAATTCAGTAAAATAAGATCCACTCAAATCAATCCACAGTCCGTCCAATCAAGCTCAACAATCAAGCATGGCATGCAAAGTTCTTCCCAATCGTTCATGATGTCAATCATTTCAGTTTTTACAAACAAAACAGTCGCACAACCCAAGACGGCAAACAGCCTAAAAAGTTATGAAGTTTGGGTCGCTTTACTACACTACTTCTTTTAGTGAAGAAGAATTCAATTCAATTCAATCAACTTTATCGTCCATGGGAAATTTTTCTCTCTGTTCCACATCATTTTGCAAGTACATAAGGCCTTACAAAGAGACATAAATCATTACAGTTCAAAGCATGTGTTAGTATATGTATTTGTATACATGTACATCAACACTCACACACCCACCACCACCCCACACACACACACACACACACACACACACACACACACACACGCATACACACATGAAATAATATGGCAGCCTTTTATAAAATGATCAACAGCATCTGCTGTGAAGACCTCACTTGTCCCAACTGTCCCAAACACAAGATCCCGCCGGACTGGAAAAAACAAGCAGTTCAAGTACCCGTCCTTTAGAACAAACTACTGGGGTGAATCCTTCCTCCCAAAAACAATCAAGGACTGGAATGCCCTCCCCCAGACCGCCGTCGATGCTGCGACCCTGAACACATTTGTGTCTAGGGTGTCTCAACTTCACTAATCTCCTGTTGCCCACTGTGTGTGCGAATGTGAGGGGGTGTAGGTGGGTGTACGAAAGCGGTTTTGTAATGTCTGTGGGATCTGTCCCATCCAGCTTCTTAGATGACCTAGGTACTCTCCGGAGAGACGCTGCGAGTGATGGTAGCACAGGACATCTTCAATGTTCTTTCCTACTGGTCACCCAGTATCCGGTATTTTTTTTTTTTTTTTTTTTTTTTAAAGGGCGCAGACCCCTCCAAAGTGTCACAGGCAACATGGTCTCAGAATACTCAGCTTACTGATTGTAGTGACCCGTCCGATGGTGGTGAAGACAGAAGAGGATCCAGAAAAATAAACATTAAATCCATAAGACATAAAACATTACTTAGATTATAAAAACAACAAATAAAGACACAAACTCACCCACAACAATGGCCAAACACTAGAACACACACACCTGCATACACACACCAAAAACACACCCACACCCACACCAACAACCTATATTTTATTGCAGAAAAATGTAAAGTACTTCATATATTGGTAAAACAAACCCACAAAAGGAGTATATAATGAGTATATATAATGAAAATTGGGGACAAGGAAATGAAAGTATCTAAATGAGGAAGAGAAATACCTAGGTGTGACTTTTGACAAAAATTTACTATTTGACAGTCATATTGTAAATAGTATTAATAAGGCTAACAGAATGATTGGATTAATAAAAAGAACCTTTACATTTATAGAAAAAGGACACTTTTTTACAATTATATAAGACACACTAGTTAGACCTGTTCTTGAATATATATGGTAACACTGAATGGTATCCAATGCTAAAGACACAATCAAAAGCTCCAGAACAGGTACAAAGAAGAGCAACTAAAGATGATTCATAATATAAAAGATTACTGATATCAGGAAAGATTAAAATATCTACAACTTCAAACACTTAAGGCAAGAAGAATAAGAGGAGACTTTATTCCAGCATACAAGATATTTAATGGAATTGATGATGTTGATAAAACATGCTTTTTTCGTACTCCGCAGAAGAATGTTACATGGAACAGTGAAGATAAGATATTTATATTTAGACAATATTCCTGAACTAATTTGAGAAAATTTACTTTTACTACTAGCGTAACCAGTTTTTAGAATGAACTAACAGTTGACATCAAACGAGCACCTAGTATTAATGTTTTTAAGAACCTCATAGATAAACATGAATTATTAACTAAAACTATAAATTTGATGGATAATATGACTGCGCTAGCCTATGACTGGACCAAGGTAGGTAGGTAGTTAGTAGTAGGTAGGTAGTAGGTAGGTAGGTAGGTTAGTAGGTTGGTAGGAGCTTGTATGGCCTCGCAGGTTTCTCTTGTGCTCCTTCAATACATAGGTCAGTATTTACTCAAGGGGTGTTAATCACGTGTTACAGTTACATATATATATATATATATATATATATATACTATACTGGTGTGAGAAAAGTCTCAGTCATTCAAATTCTATATCTTTAAAACTTTCATCTGCATCAAGGAGGCTTTTAAAGTTGTTAAGAGTGTCAGTAAGTTTGATGTTAGTCGGAAGAGAATTCCATCTGTTAACTACTCTGATGGCAAACGAATTTCTCCTTAAGTTAGTGTTAGAATAACGAACAAACAATTTGCCTTCATTGCCTCTTGTGATATCCGACTTACTCTCTTGAAATAAAGAGTCATGTCTAAAATCATTGTAATTACCTTTCCGTAAATTAAATGACTTTCCGTAAATTAAATGAACAATCTTCTTGGTGAAGCTTAGGTTTACTACATACATTTGGAAGAGAAGGACCTCGTGGTCACTCACACCAACGGTCACGAGGGAAAAAAAAAAAAAAAAAAAAATATATATATATATATACAGAAGGGGTACAGAGCCTAAATAGGCTAAGTTGTTTTTGATACAACGCCCCTGATCCTGATCCTGATCGTGAACACACACACAGTGACACACACACATGCGCGCAAACACACAGTCATAGTCACAGTAAATGCGCAAGTCAAATGAATTCGCACGAATAAATTCAGTAAAATAAGATCTACTCAAATCAATCCACAGTCCATCCAATCAAGCTCAACAAACGAGCATGGTAAATTTCTTCCCAATCGTTCAAAATGTCAGTCATTTTAGTTTTTACAAACAAAAACAGTCGCACGAACCAAAACGGCAAACAGTGAAACAGCCTAAAAAGTAACGAAGTTTGGGTCGCTTTACTAAAGAAACCAAGCCCTGTATGGAAAAATGATCCTTTTCATTCGTAAAATCAGTACTTTATGTATTGAATGCACGTTATATTAACATCTAAAACAACATTCGTAAGGATTAAAACAATGTCCCACCTCCTGAATCCCATACTACCGCCTCCTGACGCCATTTCGACAACACGTGTTGAGATTCTATATGAGTGCGCATGTGCAAGTCCAATACAGTTTCCTGTTCACCAGATCCTATTTCCGGTGGTACGGAGAATATTGACTGCGTAGAAATTTGACTCTCCGGTTCCTTTTTCTCCAGAGAAAAATGAACCGTTCAGTTTTCTACAGGTTTTGGAGTCAATATTCTACTGAGAATATTCACTCCTTCTCTACGGAGAATATTGACTCCTTCTGTAAAATATTGACTCCCATGGTTACGGAGAATATTGACTCCCGTAAAAAATAAACAGTAAACAAGTGGGGTAGTTTTTGCTCCCATAAGGAAACCTAACACAGAGTAACTTTTATTCAAGACTGGCACAGCCTTTTAAACTTGAATAAAGTCAGACAAATACAAAAACGAACAATCTAATAGTGGGGGGGGGGGGGGGGGGGGGAGGGGGGGCAAACCAACAACAACTTAATTGTCTTGATAGTAATAACTTGGCAAAACTTTGGACTTTTAAGGAAGGGGGCAAGTGGGGTAGTTTTTGCAAAACTTTGGATAAGGAAACCTAACACAGGGTAGTTTTTTTATTCAAGACTGGCACAGCCTTTTATTCAAGACTTGATTGATGAAAGTAGGGGGGAGGGGTGGGAAGTTGAAGATGGAAAAAAACTGGGAAGATGAATTTAAGAAAATATGTTAGATATGGAAAACTCTTCACTAGCTGCATAGGGGAACCATCGCAATCCCTCTTGAGGACAGATATATTTGTATTGTCCGCTCCGAGGCCTATGGTTCCTTAAGTCCAAAGTTTTGCCAAGTTATTACTATCAAGACAATTAAGTTGTTGGCCTGCGCTTGTCCCCCCCCCCCCCCCCCCCCCCCCCCCACCCCACCCCCATCCACCCACTATTAGATTGTTCGTCTTTGTATTTGTCTGGCTTTATTCAAGTTTAAAGGCTGTGCCAGTCTTGAATAAAGTTACTCTGTGTTAGGTTTCCATATGAGAGCAAAAACTACCCCACTTGTTTACTGTTTATTGTTTACTGTTCCATGCCTCATTTCATTTCCAATCCCGTAGAAAAATTACCCCTGCGTCAATTTTGTTGCAGTTTGCAAACTCTGGTAAGTTTTCAGCTCAGTTTGTGTGTCACAGTATGTGCTTGTATGACAGTACGCAAAAAAAAAATTAAATAAATAAATTTTTCTTTAAAATAAAAAAGAAGCGTTTTTCGTTAAACTGCTGGATGGATCTTGAATTAACTTGATGGATTACTTGTACATGTTTCACATTCATCACTCACTCTCACAAGAAAGGATCAGGTCTATGGATCAAAGGTGAAAGTCACTGATCACGTTAATTTTCCTTTGTAGCTGTTTCTCGTGGATTTTTTCAGGAACTATTGGACAGATCTCAACGAAAGTTGGTGGGTTAGTTGCTGTCCACAATTATCACCTTCACAAAAAAAAAAAAAAAACGGGGGGGGGGGGGGGGGGTGGACTCAAAGATCAAGGTAGCAATGGCCACGTTAATTTTTCTTCACAGCTGTTTCTTGGGCTTTATATTTCAAACGGATCTAAAGGGAACTTGGTTGGCTCGTTGTATTTCACAACCATAAACCTCACAAGAAAAAAAGTCTGTGAGTGAAAGGTCAGATCACTCTGGCCATGTTAAATTGCGCGTATGGGCATGTGCTGGCGTGTAAAGTGGCTTTTTTATAATTGCAGTCATGTGTGTGTGTGTGTGTGTGTGTGTGTGTGTGTGTGTGTGTGTGTGTGTGTGTGTGTGTGTGTGTGTGTGTGTGTGTGTGTGTGTGTGTGTGTGTGTGTGGGATGTGTGTGTGTGTGTGTGTGTGTGTGGTGTGTGTGTGTGTGTGTGTGTGTGTGTGCGCGCGCGCGCGCGCGCGCGCGCGTGCGTGCATGAATTTGCAGCAGTGCGTGTGTGTGTGTGTGTGTATGCGTACGTGTGCGTGTGTGTGCTGGCGTGCACATTGCATGTGTGCGCGTGTGGGGTCTGCGCAGCAGCACCAATCTGCAGCAGTAATAAAAGTGGTTTGTGGCATGCACATTGGTCTAGTACAAGATTCATGTTTGTCTTGGGTATCCGATTCCTACATCCAAAATTCGTACATCCAGAGTAGAGAGAGAGAGAGACAGACAACTAGCTAAAGAGACAGAGGTTGCTGTGGATTTTCAATTTGGTTTGGACTCAAGACTACATTCACTGTCTAATAAAAAAAACAGGTGAGAAAGTTTCCTGGTTTATTTTGCCTTTCATACAAAAAAAAAACGTGTTTGTGTGTGTGTGTGTGTGTGTGTGTGTGTGTGTGTGTGTGTGTGTGTGTGTGTGAAATATTAGGATTAACTCATTAAAGCAACTCTAGCCGTGGTAATGGTCACAAGCTCACGACGAACAGATTTTTGTGTCTTTTCAGAGTGGCGGTGCAAAGAACAAGTGCCGCACGCAGTTGGTGAACTGTCTGGGCCTTCTGTCTTGTTAGCATGACTCGAAACGTCTCAGAATTATGGTGTTTGAAATCTGTGCCACTTTTGCTGTTTATAGACTTTGTGGTTTTCAACAGTTTAACTTTACAACACATGTAGCTAACGCAAAAAACGCGTGTCAGAAAGAGCAAAGAGCTTTGTCCAAAGAAAAAAAAGTTGTTTGTCTCTGGTCACACGACCCTGCCTAATTTTCCCTGCCGACCCTAGACTTTTTCTTTTATTCTCCTAGCACACACACACACACACACACACACACACACACACACACAAAAGCAGTCAAGCTTATATCGAAAGTCTATTTTGTTGAAGACCTAAGTACCATGCTTTTCGAAACTACAGTAAATTGACGCTGACTGTGACATACTTTTATTTTAGCTGCAAGTGTACGCCAGGATTGCAAACACAGTTTGAGTCGTCTTTCTCCTTCTTGTGGCAAACCGTTTTCTTCCAGCAGAAGTAAGATTTTGTCGTTTCTGTGCTGAAAAAAAAATCTTTAAAAAAAAATCCGACCTACCCTATTTTTTCAGCCATGTTACCAGAAACAATCAATACTTTTTTGCTTTTGGTAAGGGCTGCGTTGTGTTTAGCAGAGTAGCATTATTATGCAGGGTCTACTTGTAAAGTACTATTGTATTAGAAGAAAAAAAAAAAAAAAAGGGGGGGGGGGGGGGGGGGGGAAGGGAAGACGGAATTGATAGCAAAGACAATCAACACGCCGATAAAATACAAATGGATGATCATTGTACTTATGTCTTGTTCATCCCAGGTGGCCGCCATGTTTGATGGGCGTGGACACTGAGTAGCGCTTCGTCCCTGTCTTCTGTGGCAAGAACTCGCAGACTGTCGCCTTGTCGATTCTTCTAAAACGATCATTGCTCTCAGAAAGAAGGAACTTCTTGCTGTCTCTTCGAAAATTTCTTGTTGTTGTGTCAGAACTCTATTTAATTCTGTCTGGCATGATCTTTTTTCCGACGTACTTCTTCAGTTCATCTATCTTTGCAGCATCTATGTCGTTCAGAGACCAATCTCAAACTGAACCCCGAGAGAGCATTGTCAGAAATTTATTCTGCAAATAATTCATCATTCGAACTGTTCAGTTTATACTCAAGCCAGATTATAATGAACCCCTCGTTGCATTTGCGTAACACACTGACTGGATTGATTGGTAGATCCGCGGATTAGTAGATCTGCACAGCAATATAGGTCTCCATGTCGATAGATCTTCGTATAAACTTACTTTATTACTGAGTTTGTAAATGCATGCAAATGCAGTTTCTGCAGGGTTTGTCTGGTTTGATTGATTTTTACTTTTTAAACTTCATTTATTTCATGTTTTGGCTTGCTTGTTCTTATTATGTATTTAGGGTATGTATGCTTGTATGTCTCTGTGTGTGAGCAGGGATGCTGATATGGTTCTCAAAAATGGACAGAAGTTCAGACCATAGTCAATCATCGACCCAGGATCCTTTCAAGCATATTTTATAGTGGAGATCTATCGACCTGCATCATCCTGCACGCTGCGAAACTGTCAAAATAATGATACGGGAGACCTGTTGATGCGGAGATCAACCAAACATGACTGTACCCATCCTGCATGCTACCAGAGCCAGATAGTTTGGCTAGTTTATTTCAGATAGGCATATTTTTCAAAACACACGCAAGGTTCCAATAATGAAAGTTTACTGCCAAGTCTGATAACTTTTCCTCAAAAGCACACCCTTGTAACATTTAATGAACTATCATTTCGTGTAAAAAAAAAAAAAAAAAAAAAAAAATCTGAAAAATCTGAAAAATCTTATTGATTACTACATAAAAATTCTTTGATTCCTTGTTTTCAGAGCTCGGTTGCTGAACTTTTTGGCTTGAGCATAGACTGACTCAGCTAATGCCTTGGCCGTGTCGGCGTGTTAGAAGTCCTGCGACATGTTCCAGTCTTTATGCCCTTTTATCGTAACTTCACAGTCTGAAAACGGATGTCGTTCAGCCGACAAAACGAAGCTGTGCTCCTTGCAACTTGCCGCAATGACAGGACTTTGACCAGAGACCGCAAGAGTGGTCATTATCTATTCGTGTCCACTTAATATCATAATAACAATCTGCATTAAACAGTGATAGTTGTAGAAAAAAAAACAGCAGCAGCGTCAGCAATAAAACAAACAAACAAACAAAAAAACTCCACCACCAATAACAAAAGTGATGATGATGATGATGTTGACTGGCGCAGTTCCAAATGAATTTAGCCCAAAGCGTCGTGTGCTAACCTAACACACGCACGCTCACGTCAACATGTGCATTCACACTAACAGGCAATTATAATGACATACTACTACTACTACTACTACTACTACTACTACTACTACTACTACTACTGATAATAATAATAGATAATTTTGAAATTCATCGACTGAAACACAATCTACAAATTAATTAACCAGTGTTTTATAAGAAGAATGAATAATTATCAAGATGGATGAATATATATATCAAGATACCTATATATATATTTACAAATCAAACATAGTAGCAACTAAAATTGACACAGGAGTCATTTTTCTACGGGAGTCAATATTCTACGTAACCATGGGAGTCAGTATTCTACAAAAGTCAATATTCTCCGTAGAATATGAATGGTTTAAAACCGATTTTTTCTCCGGAGAAAAAAAAAAGACCTGGGAGTCAAATTTCTAGCGAGTCAATATTCTCCGTAACACCGGCACGATGTCAAAGGCCTCCACCTGGTGGCCCAGGTTGCTGATGTCTACCGCGTAATAGATGAAACACCGCCAGCTGGAAGACAGTCACAGTCTGTGTCACTAAACCGCCGCATAATGGAACGGGCAGATGACGAGACACAAGCGGTGCACTTTTACCCTGAGGTCTTGTAGAAAGAAACTCGTGGAGAGCGTGGCAGCAGAGAGTCCTCAGAAGAGAAGCCCCCTTCAAGCAAGTGTTTCGGCCTTTATCTCCTGACACTCTAGAGGGGGTGGGCCACACCCGGTTCATGACTCCGGATGTCCTCTGCTGCCCCTTTTTTCCCATCTTGGGACGAGCCATGGATGGGATTCGAACCCATGCCCCTCTGGACATGCTCATTTTCCACTTAATGACTCGCGCACTAACCACTGAGCCACTGGGACACCTGATATTTGTAGGAAAGTTAAGCCTCATGAAGTTCACTTTTGTTCCTCCTTGACCAGATCCAGCTTGAACACCTCTCTGCTGCTTCTGCCATTGCTTTCAGGGCTCTGTTTTTTTTCCCTCCCTGCAACTGAGAGCTGTTTCATGAGGCTATATGCAGACGTTCCTACAAGCCCCCTAGCTCCAATTTCTGCAGTGAGGACTTTGACCTGAAAGCCTTCTCTCCTCAGGCTGTTTGCCAGATCAGCATACTTTTCAGTCTTGTAGATTTGAGCTGCCTCCATTCTGTTCCCATATGGCACTGTGAGCTCGATCATGATCAGCTGCTTGGTTGACTGAGAGTGAACTACTATGTCTGGTCTCATGCCACTCTTGCTGATGATCTCTGGGTGATTCTTCCATTCTGGGGGAGGTCTGCAGTGCACTCCCAGTCATCTGCCCCGTCCAGCAGACTCTGCCTGCATGTTCCGAGTGGCACTGTTGTTCTTGGCCATGATTCGCTGCCTCCTGCCGTGAAGAATGTTGCAGGTGCTTTTGGAGTCCTGATTTTCCAATTTGTGGTGTTGGTACTAACCCAGACTACTTGTACAATCTCTTTGAACACTTGGTGTGCCTCCATGTGTACCTTCCTTGAGCCAGGGCTACTTTACATGAGCGTAGGACATGCTCCACTGTTTGTTTTTCATGGCACAGGGGGCATGAAGGATCGTCTGTTTTTTCCCCACTTCACACAGGTTTGCATTTGAGGGAAGAAGGTGATATGCAGATCTGAGAAATGAAGCTGATCCTGAGAGGGGCCATGTGCCAAATGTCATTCCAAGTGAGACTTCTTTGGAGTGCATTCTCCCACGTTGTCCATTGCGCTTGCTGGCTCTGCTGGACTGCTTTTTGGAGTCTTTTTTGGCGTTCTTCTTTTCTCATCTCCCGAATCATCAAGTCTCTTTTGGCTTTTCCTTTGGCCTTTGACCACCATTTCAGTTTTGGTCACCCCTAGTCCTTGTCTGTTGGTCTGTGTGTGTCCTATTATTTCTCTGATCTTGAGACTTTCTTTTGCAGAATCCATCGCCTCTTGAACTTTCCTTTTTCTGCCTGGGGCTTGATTTTCAGCTGGGGCTTGATTGCTTCTACCACCTTGTCTCCTGAGTCTTCCAGCATGCTTTGAAGTCTGATCTTCCCTGCTTTGTATTCTTCCAGGATGGATTTCAGTGGTAGTTTCAGCTTTGCTTGGCGACAGTACAGCGCTATGTCAGTCAGACATGGTGGGACACCAAGCCATTTCCTTGTGAACTTGTTGATTTTGGATTCATTCTGGATGAGGCAACTATGTCATCCAGCCTCTCCAGCGCATGATGTGTCTCGTCTTCTCTGGATGAAATCACTGTAGTGTCATCCATGAAGGCCTTGAGAGGGGGCATATTGTATCCATCGCCAAGGTCTGTTTTGTCTGCGTTTGCTTGTTGCTGCTTTCAAGATGACTTCCATTGCCAACACGAACAGTATTGGGGAAATTGCACAGGTCATTGCAATGCCACTTCCAAGTGATCCAATCTGTTGTGTACTCCTTGGTAGAGAACCGCATTGAGAAGCCATTGAAGTACTTCTTGAGCATGTCGCGGATGTTCTTTGGCACATGGTACATCTCAAGAGCCAACTGCATCATCTCATGGGGTACAGATCTATATGCGTTTGCCAGGTCAAGCCACACTACGTCCAGGTCTCTCTTTTCTGTTTTTGCTCTTTGGATGCGTCCCAGATCATTGTGGCGTGTTCTACACAGCCAGCCACGCCTGGGATGCCACCTTTCTGGACTGATATATCCAAGTACTTGTTTTCCATGAGGTACTTGGTCAACCTTGCTGCCATGACAGAGAAGAAGATTTTCCCTTTGACGTTCAGTAGTGATATTGGCCTGAACTGGCTGATGTCACTTGAGTTTTGCAGTTGAAATGTAACCATCTTGACGGAAATGGGAAATACAAAAAAAATTACGATAGTGATGATGAAGATGTTCATAATCATGATAATAATGGTATTGATACTACTGCTACTCCGCCCTGTGGATTGGGCATAGAATAGACCCACTGCCCTGCCATGCATGTCGTAAGAGGCGACTAAGGCAGGACCACCTCGCCCCGAGGGTAAAGGGGTTTGCGTAGGGCTAACAACCCTACCTGTAAGAAAGACTAGTTACAGAAGCATCGACGACAACGAAACGAACCAAAACATTCACCTGGGCAAGGAAGGGTCTCCATGCCCGGAGACTTATGACGCGGTGTGCAGTGAAAGCCGAAAGGAAGCTGCAAGGCTGACTCCCCTTCTAACACCCACGACAACAACAACGAGAGTAGCCACATGGAACATCAGGACGATGTACGAAACAGGAAGAACCATCCAAGCTGCGAGAGAGACAGACAAAAAAAAAAAACCCTACAAGATCGGAGTGCTAGGACTGAGTGAGACAAGGTGGCTACAGTCAGGAGAGCTTAGACTTTCATCTGGAGAACAGCTGCTGTACTCAGACACTCAGAGGATGGAGCCCCCCACACTGAGGGTGTGGCCCTGATGCTGGCACCGGAGGCACAGGGGGCACTCATCGGATGGGAACCTGTCAACTCCCGCATCATCACAGCCAAGTTTACCACGAAGAAGAATGACATCAGGCTGAACATCATCCAGTGCTATGCTCCCACCAATGATGCAGAAGAAGAGAAGAAAGATGACTTCGATCAGCGACTACAGACAGTGATAGACAAAAGAGAGGCAAAGGACATAACCATACTGATGGGAGATTTCAACGCCAAGATCAGAACGGACAACACAGGCTACGAGGACATCATGGGGACACACAGACTGGGACAGATGAACGAGAATGGTGAGCGCTTTGCAGACCTGTGCGCCCTGAACCAACTGATAATAGGAGGAAACATCTCCCCACACAAGCGCATCGACAAGGCCACATGGAAATCCCGAACCACGTCACAGAGAACCAGATTGACCACATCTGCTTTAGCCGCAAATTTAGGAGATCATGGCGGGATGTACGAGTGATGAGAGGTGCTGACGTGTCATCAGACCACCATCTTCTTTTAACAACAGT
>JADBJO010007600.1:27882-39964 GCA_016801955.1 Conus betulinus | reverse complement strand
CCAGGCACTTTTAAGGTCTTAGGCATTACATTTTTCCACCAACACTGACACTATTGTACAACTAAAACTACAATGACAAACTTTTTTCAATCAGACGCGTCTTAGCATTTTTGGAAAAAAAGACAAATTACTCCTTATGGAAAAATAACTGTTATTAAAACCTTAGTGTTTTCAAAAATTATTCATTTATTAATTAATTTGCCTGACCCACCAGACTATTTTTTGAAATCCTTAGAAAAAGAACTGTACATGTTTTTGTGGAATGGCAACAAGGCAAAAATCAAAAGGTCTGTGGTTGAAAAACAGTACTTTGAAGGTGGATTGAAGATGCTGAATGTTAGAAACTTTTTGTCTTCTATGAAGATATCTTGGTTGAGGAGACTGAATTTTGATTCTGAGTGGAAGAATTTTACCCTTAATATGTTCCCTAGGTTAGGAAATTTAAAACATTTTGGAGCCGAATATGCTAATATTATTATTGAAAATGTTGAAAACCCATTCTGGAAGGATGTTGTAAAACATTACAAAAAACTGTGTACAAGATGTTGTGTATCTTCTGTGCATGAATTCATGTCTGAATGTATTCATTATAACACTAATATTATACGGGGACGAAAGGTAGTTTATGTGCGAGAATGGTGTGACTATGACATTTTCTATGTAAAAAATATAATTAATGATAATGGTCAGTTTATGACATATAACCAATTTTTGCTTAAATACCCAGGTATTAGAACTAATTTTATATTGTATGAAGGTATTGTAGATGCAATCCGAACATACTGTCAAAAGTTAAATGTAGCTCTAACCAACAGGTACAAAACTTTAGACTCGATGGCATGGTCCTTTATTTATAAGGGCAATAAGCATGTACAGACCATTTAAATGGAAATGATGCTACTCCAACAGCAGTCAGTAAATGGAACAATTTCTTTGAAAATCTGAGCTGGAAACATATTTTTTCACACTATTATAAAACTACTAAAGATGTACAGCTCAGATGGTTTCAAACCAGACTATTACATAGACTACTCCCAACTCAGAGATATTTGTTCAGGATTAGAATTACTGATTCCCCTATTTGCAACTTTTGTAATATGGATGAGCAATGCATTTCACATATGTTGTATGATTGTGCTATTGTCAACAGATTTTGGACCAGTTTTGAACATTTGCTTAAAGAAAAATGTCCACATTGTGATTATCTTCAAATTGATAAGGAATTGGTTTTGTTTGGAGTAAAACAAAATATTACAACAGACAAGCCTCTAGATTTTATTCTGCTTCTGGCTAAATTTTATATATACAGGACAAAATTGCAAGATGTACACCCAAATGTCCAGTTGTTCATAACATTTCTTAGAAACAGATTGGAATCAGAAAAATATGTATCTTTTTGAACAACACATATAGAGAATTTGAAGAAAGTTGGCTGCCTTATTCCACGCTTTTTTTCTTGAACTCTGAAATACTGTTTCTCTTTATTAACAAAACTTGATTGAGCTCTATGGCTGCTATCAAAGAATTTTATTTTATTAGGTGGGGGTTTTTTTTTTTTTTTTGTTTGTTTTTTTTTCAAATTCCTTTTTTACTTGTCTGTTAGGGTTATTATCAATCATGCAATCTGTTTTCAATATTTATACTATGTTACAGTACTCAGTCGATTCCTATCAGTATCACACAAGCTGTGTGTGGCATGCCGTGAAAGAAGAAAAGAAAGAGAAAAGAGGAAGTTGTAGAAACCTACCTTGAGCATTACGAAGAGGTCTCATCATGCTGTAACTTGTTTCTCTCCGCATAACTTACTGGGATAAAAACTACACTATGTCTAGATCAACTTTAACTGATACTAGTGATAAGAGTATCATGTATATGTATGCTGTATCGACTATGATTATCAACTAATAACTCTCTCCTGTATCCTACACCTGTGTGCATGTGTGTGTGTGTGTGTGTGTGTGTGTGTGTGTGTGTGTGTGTGTGTGTGTGTGTGTGTGTGTGTCCTTTCGCCTCCTTGTTGTAGTTGTGTATTTGTATATGGATTTATTTATTTGTACTGGTGTGTGTATTTGTATCTACATGTATGTGTGTATATGTATGTATGTGTACATATGTGTGTATATGTGCGTATATGTGTGTATATGTATGTGTATGTATGTATGTGTTTATATGTGTGTGTATGTATATATATATATATATGTATATATATATGTGTGCATATGTATATATTGTGTATGTGCGCATGTTACCTTCTCTAAACTCATAGTACCTGGTATTACTGTATTGTCATTATAATGTTCTGTGTTCGTCTTGCTTATTTCTTATTTTGTTCTTATTAAACAGGTTATTTGATCCGAGTATACAAAAAACTGCTTATGTTTGCTAATACAAATGTTGCAGTCGTTTTCAATGTGTAATTGTTATTTTCTGAATTTCTTACCCAACATGACATCACGGATTAAAAAAAAAATTAAAAAGGGTTTAGTCTGAACATCCAATGCCTTCCACGCCTATTTTTCTTCCTCACAATAGAACTTTTGTCTGTCCCTCTGTCTGTCTGTCCGTTTGTCCGTCTGTCTGTCAGTTTGTCTGTTTCCCCCCCCCCTCTCTCTCTCTCTCTCTCTCTCTCTCTCTCTCTCTCTCTCTCTCTCTCTCTCTCTCTCTCTCTCTCTTATTCCATACGAACTTTTTACAGAGAAAACACAGTCGCTGAAAAACTTCGTTGGGTGGATTTGGTAAAAGTCCACAAGTACACCATTTTTGATAGTAGTAAGTTGCTCTAAAATTTTCCTATCTGTGTAAAAAAAAATCTTTTGACCAAACTAAAAATAACTGAGTGTGTTCTTGAACCTTTTAGGTGCACGTTATATCAATGTAGACAGTTTCGTTTTTCGGAAAAGCCAATACCGTAAGCATTTTTGGTTAACTTGTGGCAACCATGTTTTTTTCTGAAGGTTTACGGTATGCAGAATCCATTTCTGCAATTTGCCAAGCGCCGCCTTGCCCCAGTTACTCATGGTGACAGCTCAAACAATATGGCCGCCATGCCAAATGAACATGTACATTTTATCCAAAAACTCAACAACTGAGTCAACCCAAAGTAAGCAATACTGCTTTAAACCTCCCAAAATAGCTATTTATACCAATTAAAACAGAAGATTTTAACACTGAAATGTCTGCTTGGTATTAACTGTTGATAACTATGTTATCCACAAACCACCAACAAACACCGCACTGATATCGTTTAAGACATCAGCTTGTCATATCTATTTTCATACCTTTCTCCACAGGTTTTGTGTTTTAGAATGCAATGAAATTTCTTTTTATACCTTTCTAACACTTCGATCATGCTGCATTTCTTGCAGATGCCGTGCGGCTAACCACAACAGATTAACGAAATGGAGCCAGTGTGCAGTCTCAGGCAAGACCGGCGAGAAGCCACAGAACTCTGCCTAATCTGCAATGAAGAGTGTGAACAAAAACATGTGGGAGAGCAGGGGAAAGCAACTTTACAGACTGCAGCACATGCCAGAAACAAAGTTAAGGGACCTTAAATACAGAAATGCTTTGTCACGGATAAACCATGCTGTGGCAGATTCTAGTGTCCAGATATTCTGTCACAAAGGCTGTTATGCAACACATTCACCAGCAAGACTCACATCAACAGACTAGACACAAAGACAGAGGAATCATCAGCTGGGCCGTCTACAGGTCGACCTGAGGCACCAAGAAATAAAAAGTCAACGCCCTCTTCTAGTACTGTGCTTTGCAGTTCTGTCGCTGCCATGAATGGAAAGCATGCATGTTTGCCAGGATACGACGAGAAAAGAGCGTTTTGACGAATGTTACCTCCTTTAACAGGAGCAACACTATTCTTGAAGCTTCAAAATATGACCCAATCTTACACGTATGTCTCTCTGGGGTGCATGACCTCACTGCTGCTGAAGGTAAATATCGCAACAACTGCTGCCAAAAAAAATTATGAAGAGAATGTCAAAAACAAAACAGTGTGTCTGTGATGGGAACACTGGCATAGCATTGGAGTGGCTGGTAGCAGAGCTTAGGGAGACTGCCAAAAGGCTCAAGTTCTTGAACTGTCAGAGGGTGTGGAACTATTATTGTGAACTGGCCACATCAGCAGATGAAGAGGTGCCTCAGTCCTTTGTCAGCAGAAGAAGTACTTTCAAAAGACAAAGTCCAGTCTAAGATCAGTGACGTGTATGACTTTGTAACTTTGCAGCCTCCTGATAGACAAGTTTTGCATGCTCCTGTGAAGTGTGGATCTGTGCCCTTCTCAACACTCATGTCAGAAGAAGATGAACCGTTACACACACCAAGATACCAAGCCAGTGAAGAATGTCTTGAAATGTTGCCCTGAAGCTGCGGTCAGATATCCTTTCTCATCCTGCAAATGAAGACTTTGTTGTTAACGAAGAGAAAATGATATCTTCCGTACCTGCCAATCTCTTCATGTTTCTTCGTCTCGTCTTTGGTGGCCAAACTCTGCTAAAAATGATCCAGATGAAGACGACATGGAATATGAAAGTATAAACCAGACGGAAGCACTGATGCAAACAAGAATTCTGAGTCCTGCACAGGATATCGTGTATAATGCCTTGGAGGAGAACACTGGACACCAAAACATTTTGGGTTAGGAAGTGCACTCCACCAGGCAACCAGATCAAAGGAAATTGTTGAGCTGTTCCACAGAGCAGGGCATTTCATCACCTACAGAAACATCTTGCAAGTAGACACTGCTCTTGCAGAGAGCACCTTGACCAGAATGGATCCTCTCACAGGAGCTGCAGTGCCACCAAACCTGGTTCCAGACAGGTTTATACATTTCACCTGTGACAATATAGACATAAACGATGCCAGCCTTGATGGGAAAAACAGCTTCCACTCAACTCAGGTAGCTGCGTGGCAAAGAGGACCTGCACCTGACATGGCTATAGGTGATATGCAGCCTTCTGAAACAAATACACTTGATGTTCCAGAAGTGATGGAGGAAGTCTGGCCTGCTGGAGTGCGACAAGGAAAGGCCCAGCCAACAGCAGTGGCTCAAAGGAGTGGTTTGACGCTCCCAGAGAAAGCTGTGATCAGGTACGTCAAGCCGTTGCAAAGAAATGACATTCTTTATGAAACGTCAAAACACTGAAGACTGTTCTGAGACAGGATGGACCCACTTTAATAAAGTCACAGTGATGATTCACCTGAGATGACGACAGTTGCTTACATGCCAATTGTACAAGCACCAGCCCATCAACTTGATACGCTTCACACAGTTCTGTTGAGATGCAAACACATCGCCAGACAACATGGCCAACACCATGTTGTTATAACAGTCGAGGGAGCTCCCTTCTGGAGACTGATAGAGCTCAAGTGGGCCAAACCATAGAACCAAGACTTTTTGATTGTCAGATTAGGAGGTCTTCATACCGCTATGAACTTTCTTCAGATTATTGGACGGCACGTACAGGGATAAGGTCGTCTGGTAGCTTGGATTGAAAGTAGCGTCTTTGGTCCAGGAACAGCAGAGCAGGTGATGTCTGGAAAGTCCTACGCCCAGGGAATGAGAGGACACAAGTTGACACTTCAAGCTCTTTGGCGATTGCTAGTTCCCAAGCTCTTGATGCTCATCAAAGACACAGACCAAGATCTAGAAAGAGAGATACAGGATGAACTGTCCACTGATGGCACGGATGGACTGATGAAGTTGTTTTGCTTCTCCAGACTTCAGCAAGGCTATGGATACATTTGTCTCGAGCAATGTCAATCCCAACTTCAAGTTCTGGTGGACATACATGCAGATGGTCCAGATTCTCCTACTTTTCACCAGAGCACACAGAGAAGGCCTTTGGCAACTACATCTGCATGATTTTGGCGAAATGTTGCCCTATTTCATGTGGTATAACCACCACAACTACGCCAAATGGGGATCCATCTACTTATGTGAAATGAATCAGTTGCCAGAGAACGGCAAGGCAGAGTTTGAAAAGGGCAACTTCGTTGTAAAGAGGTCACCTCAACAGTTTAATCAAGTTGACCCTGACCAAAGTCAGGAATGGCTCAACAACACAGGGAAGAAGGGTGGTGGAATAGTAGGCATCACCAAAACAACTACAGTGCTGAACAGGTGGGCCCTCTCCTACAACCTCAGATCTCACATCAGCAGTGAAACGAAATGTACCTTTTGGACTGAGGCAAGATGACAATTTCACACACAATGAATGCAACCTGGCAAGATAAAGGCTTGATCTGAGGGATGAATATAAGCTGCTGAACACTTTACAAACCTTCAAGCTCTTCACAGACGAGACACCCACAGACTTGCAGAACATTGCAACAGAGGACGTTATCCCCAGCAACATCACTGACATTTGTTGACAGTCAAGGAAAGAGGTAGAAGCCAGCTGATCAAATTCGTTGAAGAAAGGCTCGTTGTCTGCAATGACCGACAAGTGCAGCTCAGCGACTCTTTGCACAGGAACATATGCCTGACATTTGCACCCCTGTTCGAATTGGAGCAAAAACAATCCAAGACGAGTACACAGAAAGTCATCCAGGCCGACAGAAAGTTTCTGCAGCGACCTGTCACAGCATACAGAGCTGGAGGATACGTCAATCTGCAAAACATACTACATCATGAGCTTCTTTCTGCCCCAGTTGCTACAGCAGAGATGACTGGCAATCTCCATTCTGGTCAGAAATCCCTTTAGCAGATGCTTTGATTGGCGACACACCTTGACCCCCAAACCTTCACCTGCTGACCTTGAGAAAAACCAACACTCATCATGATAGCCGAGCACTAGTGATTGCAATGGGGAAAGCCACCAAACGCCAAGATCTTTAGTGACTTAGCTGACACATTTGTTGAATCTGTTCTTCAGAGTGGTGCTGTCTTCACTCGAATTGATGTTGTTTTTGGCAGGTACCATGAAATGTCCATCAAGGTTGGCACCAGACACAAACGAGGCAGACATGCAGTGCCCGTGAGGAGAGAGATCCAAAGCAGAGAAGTCCCTCTACCACCAAAGTGGGAAAACTTCATTGCCCTTGCAGAGAACAAAGCTGACCTGGCCAATTTCTTGTCTCGCCAACTGATCCTTCAGGCACCTGAAAACAAGATCATTGTCATTTCTGGTGGCTTCTGTGATGAAGAGCAGGTTGAGTCCTCAGCTCCTGATGTAAACACTGAAGGATTAGAAGCCAAAAACGAGGAGGCGGACACTCGGATTATTCTTCACTGTGTAAAGAGCCAAACTTCAAAGCGTTGATGCTGCTGCACGAGATACGGATGTGCTGGTCCTTCTTCTTGCCCACTTCAACAAAATGCCATGCTCAAAAGTGTGGATGAAAGCAGGAACATCAAAGAACAGAAAGTACATTCCAGTCCACACCATTGTAGATCAACTTCCCTCTGACAACAGTTTCCTGAGTGCCTTTACCGGCATTTCATTCACTTACTGGAAGTGATACGACATCGTTTCTGGCTGGGCATACCAAGAAATCTTGCTTGAAAGTCTTCAAAGAGAATTATGACCTCCTTGCAACAGTTTGAACTGTCTCACCAAGCATGTGCTGATGCAGAGGCCTTCATCAGTAAAGTGTACAACATGGACACTGCTTCTGTAGACGATGCAAGGTCAGTTCTGTTTGCTCAAGCCACGCCCGTGGAAACCTTGCCACCAACGTACTCGTGCATGCAAGTGCGGCACTGGTGACTCTGTCTGCAGAAACAGCAATAATTGAAATCATGAACTGAAAGAGCATAGTCTCTTGTTATCAGCAAGCGTTGTTCCGTTTTCATATACATGAACACCAAAGCGAAACTACGTGAATTGAACCAGAGAATCGTGAATATTTAGGCCTCTGTTCCATGAATTTAACGTTGCTGGCTGTGTTTGCTTTATCAAGAGATTTTATTGGATTAAACATTTTGACACAGGAGACAGTACATTTGTGCAATATAATTGAGGGATCAAAAAGTCTAGCAGCAATCTGAATCTGTCTTCAGGCAAAATAGTATTAATTGGGCGCGTTCTTTGTATTTGCCACCTTCTTTTTGTTTGATTCCTTTGCTATTTAAATTGGTCATTCAAAGGCTTACTTATGTAATTATCATTCAGATTCATAACTCAAATTTGACTGTTTTTTGCATTCCATGTACAGAGAATTTCAAATCTAAACTAAAAGACATAGATGTTAATTTCCATTTTTTTTTTCATTACTTTGTGCAGGGACGGGTCGGGGGTACATTTTGATAGAAAGATGATCCAGTCGTTACAGTTATGAAGAGAAATACAAGTTTGAAATGTTTGTTATGTTTTTTTTCTTCAAGGCTTTATTCAGAATTTTCTGAAATAAACACTTAAGTTGTATCTACTAATACCTGAAGGAGTTTCCTTTTCTGTAAGGTGGCCATTTTGAATAACTAATCATATCTAGGAAAAGAAGCGAGATATCACTTGGCAAGTTTAATAAATGAACTTAGCACACCAAAATCCTTTAGGAAAGAATATGCAGTATACATTAACCGAAAATGCTTACCACTTCTAAACCAATTGGAAATCTCATATTTCAAAACAGTCTAATGCTGTCTGAACATTCTGTGCGATGATGGTTTGGATGTTAGAAACTGTTGGGGATTCTGTATCATCCTGATAGTGGTCAAGTCTTCTATGAACTCTTTTGTGCGCCATCTTGTCCGTCAAAGGACATTTCAGATGTCTTCTCATAGCTAGTTTTCAAACCTGACACCATGTTACACTTATCCATATTCATGTCGTTTCCCCAAACATTCAGTCGATTTCTGTTTTTGATATTATGTAATGTCAGCACAACATGAAGTTTTATGTTCAACATGACCCTTTTAAAACTTTCATATTTATGTTTTGTGCTATCATTTTTCCCCAGCATTTTGAACACATAACAGAAAATGTAGTTTAGATTGGATCATCCTGTTGACAGCGTATGCTGAATTTAAACGGATTGGACTCTTTTCCATTTATAATTACAGTGCCCTTTGTGTTTCCGTACACTGTTCCTATTTAGTGATAAAGAATATCCCAGACCCAAAAGGCTGACAGACATTGGTCGGGTCAACGTTTGTAGAAGGTTTCCCAAAGCCACACGTACCACATCCCAGCAATCTTTTCCATATGCAAATGAAAGTTTAAACCGTACATGACTTTAATAGTGGACTTGTTCTTATCCCTCTTTCTGTCTCTTTTAAGGTAACATTTGAACTTTTGTTGACGTTGTTCTTATTTCCTTTGACATTAGGAAAAAACGGGATGAGAAAATCAAGATCACGGATTGTATCCGCCCTGAATAGTTGGCTGATTCTGTACCTAAGCTAGTTTCTGTCAGAAATTCCTGCCACAGGAGTAGACATATAAAGTGTGTGATACCAATACGCAAAACTGAAGACATCGTTTATTCCTGCCACCAAAAAACAAAACAAAACAAAACAAAAACTATGAGGCTCTCTACTGGGTCAGATTAGAACCTGCAAATACTTGAGTGCATTTAAGCATTACCTGTCTGCTCACGATCCTATTGTACTTTTACATCAATGATAGAAAAGAATAGGTATTCTATTGTCGGCTTCTCCTTGGGATTAGAAATTCAATTAACGATATGTTCAAAAGTCTTGAACGCAGAATTGTGTGTGTGTGTGTGTGTGTGTGTGTGTGTGTGTGTGTGTGTGTGTGTGTGTGTGTGTGTGTGTGTGTGTGTGTGTGTGTGTTTCTGCTTATATTTTAGATGTTGAATAGTTAAAACTTGTAAAGGACCCTGTAGCCTGCGTTGTTAGGATGGGCGCTATAGAAATTGTCCTCATCCTTATTAGCAGATATTCAAGAATACACCAAAGATCCAGAGAATGGAATGCACAGGTTCAGAAACCGGATTAAATCCAGCCAGACTTCAAAGATTTTGTCTTAAACCCGTCATGTAACAGACGACAAGATTTGGCTACATGGCAGACCCACCATATTATCCTCTCCGTCTGGGTCTCTCTCTCTCTCTCTCTCTCTCTCTCTCTCTCTCTCTCTCTCTCTCTCTCACACACACACACACACACACACACACACAATATTATAACGTGTTAAATTGTGTGCCGTGATCAGGATTTGATATGAAAAGCAAAGAAACAAAGACACAGAAAGACAGACAGACAGACAGACAGACAGAAAGAAAAAGGAAAGAAAGAAAGAAAGAAACAAAGAAAGAAGAAACGATCAGAGAAACCCATACACATAAGTAGGAACAGACAGTGACGCTATGAGCTTTTTTCTTTAGTGTAGGAAAACCTTTATCCGCATCAACCCTTATCTACAATTTCGGCAACCTGTGAAGCCACCAGCTGTAATCAACTTTGAGTATGAAGGAATGAGATCCCCTGTGATTCCTCTGCCACCAGAGATTTCCCAGTGTCCTGGCAGCCACTTTCAATGTCCTGATGACGGTTACTGCCTACCTGTCTACGTCAGGTGTAACGGTATCAGCGATTGTCCAGGTCATGAAGATGAAGCCGGATGTGAGAACTACACATGTCCAGGGTTCTACAGATGTTGGGGAACTACGAACACGACATGCATAGACGTGAGTCACCTGTGTGATGGTTATGGACAGTGTCCGCAGGATGTTGACGAACTGATGTGTGATGACATGACGTGTCCTAAGCCATGCTCTTGCGCTGGCCTGGCCTTCGTATGTACTGAGGACTTCCACGTCAACTCTTTCCCAAAGCTGCGTTACCTGGATGCCAGAGGAAGTGGTATGCATCAACATGACATCATGAACAGTTCCATGTTGATCCACCTGGGTGTTCAGGCCTGTGGGTGGATCAATGTAACACAGAATTCACGTTACTAAATCTTCACAGTTTGGACTTAAGTAACAATAAACTGACCCACATCAGCTTCAAGCACTTCAAACGGATGCATCATTTGCACATATTGAGTTTCGCAAGTAATCCTGTGTGTAACAGTTGGTCTAATAATCAGCTGGGTGTTTTCGCTGCCATCACTCATCTTTTTAAATCTGTCGCGAATCCAAATGTACTCTTTGGAAATGAGTGCGTTGTCGTCTGTGATGCCCAACCTGGAACTTCTAGACATCGCCCAGTGTGGAATCAAATCACTGAAAGGACAGAATGTCTTCTTCTTAAAGCTTCGTGTGCTGGACCTTCGGGGTAACCCTCTACATTATTTCTCTCCTATTTTCATGAAAGAGATGAAACATCTCATGCATGCTTTTGCTAGCAACTTCAAATTGTGTTGTCCTGAAGTTTTACCACACTTTTATTCCAAGGTGAATGCTGGAGCCCACCTGATGAGATTTCATCATGCGATGACTTGCTGAAATCTGGCTTTTACCGGTTTGTGATCACAATATTTGGTGTGCTGGGAATTCTGGGAAATTTTTGCAGCTTTGTCTATCGTCTGTATTGCTCATCTGAAAGAATCAAGACCGGATTTGCTGTTTTTGTCCTACATCTGTGTTTCTCTGACTTTTTAATGGGAGTCTATCTAGCTTTCATCGGAATGGCAGATCGGTTTTATGGAGGTGTCTATGTCTTGAAGGACAATGAGTGGAAAGGAAGCGCAATCTGCAGTGCAGCAGGGCTTTTGTCTTTCTTATCATCTGAGGTGTCAGCTTTCTCATTTTCCTCATTACCTTGGATCGATTTCTGGTGCTTCGCTTCCCTTTCAGCCAGGTCCGGTTCACAGCCACATCAGCTCACGTAGCCTGTGTCGTCAGTTGGTTTCTTGGATTGATCCTGGCTGTCATACCCCTGCTTCCTGCGACATCTCATTGGGAGTACTACCGTCAGACAGGCATTTGCATCCCTCTGCCTGTCACCAGAGCTGACTTTTCTGGACACGCCTATTCCTTCAGTGTCATGATTGTTGGCAATATGATCCTCTTTCTGCTGATAGCTGTGGGCCAGTCATTGATTTTTTGGTCAGTGAGGTCCAATTCTATGTCTGAACCAAGAACACAGGTCAAGAACAAGAGTGGTGGAAGCGCCAGGTCCAAGGAATTCATCATTGCCAGGCGACTTCTGTCAATT
>JADBJO010007600.1:22882-25382 GCA_016801955.1 Conus betulinus | reverse complement strand
AAAGAAGAATTTTGTTTCTTGAATTATGATATCCCTGGCCCGTGTTTTTATTCTGTTACTTTCTTTTTCTGATTAAGATGTGTGTGTGTGTGTGTGTGTGTGTGTGTGTGTGTGTGTGTGTGTGTGTGTGTGTGTGTGTGTGTGTGAGTGTGTGTGGTAGTAGTAGTAGTAGTACTTTCATTTTACGTCTTTAATGAAGTTTAGTTTAGTGAGTGGGGGGGGGGGGGGGGGGGGGGGGGAGGTCCATGTGCGTGTGCGTGTGTGTGTGTGCACGTGCGCGATTGCGTGCATGCGTGGGTGCATGGGTGCGTGCGTGCATGCGTGCGCACGCGCGCGCGCGCGCGTGTGTGTGTGTCTATGTGTGTGTGTGTGTGTTGCAGCGCGCGCGCTTGTGCAGACGTGTGCATGTGTATGTGTAGGTGTGCGTGGTTGTGTTAATGCTGTCACTCTGATGTGTCTGCCTCTCCTGTTTTTCAGTCATGTTCCAGTCATCCCAACAATGTGTGCATAGATGTTTTTCAGAGTTGTTTTAGCACAGACTTTTAACTCCACCATTCTTCTGCAGAGCAGCAGTTTAATCAAAACAGATTAATTCAGATATGAATATACGCTTACACACGAGAACTGCAGTAATACTGAATGGAACAACTGGAGACTGATTAAAAACATCCCAGTCAGGCTTCTTGTTTCATGACAATACCAATGTCTGCGATAAAATCCAACAGAAAAACAGAATGATTATCCCAACCTGCATCCCAGATCCCCTTCCATCAATTTTCGCAGTAAGTTCACCCGACTAACATTTTCGGCGTTCGATGTCGGCAAGAGAACAACAGAAAACTAAACAGGAACCAAACAAATGCAACAGAAACAAGGGACTAAGGGATACAACTCTAGGTAGAGAACGCAAATGTAAATGGCTACCTCCCTTAAACCTCCTCTGAGTATCTATTGAAATGGGAAGAAAGTCCACTTCACAATAGCCCATTCTTGAAAATGGCCGAGTTATCTGCATATGAATGCATTCTTATTCACATTCTTGACAATATTTTAGTCTCCACAGATTATCATATTTTCGTATTCAAATTCGTTTATTCTTTACTTCAAATATGCAAGAAAAAGTTGGTGAATCGATGTCAGGGCAATGGATTTGATGTGACTGGCTCAACAGCCTGTGATCTATACTTGTTTTGTCATCAACACATGATGTTCAATTCGTGTAGATTTATTTATCCCCAATTTCTTCGTCCTCAGAGACTGTGGTTTTACATTTTCAGCTTTTAGTTGTTAGAACACTGACAAGAACAGTTTGGTTCTGTGAGGAGCACATAAATCCTGCTACTGTGTCCTTCTTATCTGCTGTTGAAAAGCGCCTCCAAATTAAGCAAACAGGAAATCCCCCTAAATCGAAGCGTCTCAAAAAGAAAGCGAGGAACAAACAAACAAACAAACAACAAAACAAACAAGCAAACAAACAAAATCACTAAGTAAAGGGGAAACCAGTTGCAAACAGAATGATAAACTGAATTTTTATCCAAAACTTTAAAAGTGGAAACGGAAAAGATAAGACCTGGGTGGGGAGGGGAGATTCTTGAGAAGAGTTCACAACGATGAGAAGATGACTTTAGAAAATGTTGATTGCATCTTTAAAAACATTTTAAACTCTGCCAAACAACATTGACAAACGAATCACATGACAAAACACAACGCGTTTTTGACCTCGTAAGTCTTCTTCAGGCAAGACAATCAACACTCCGAACAATGAAAAAAAAAATTCAACGCCCATCTTGCGCTGCATTTGAACAAAGTAAAGTGTTTACCCTACACTTTGGAAGGATGGCTTAGTGTGACACGTAGTGTAAATAGTGCTTTAACTGTTCCTAGTATCGTGGCTACTTCGCATGCACACAAAAACGTACACAGGCACACAGTGCAACTCACCCTACAGCAACTGGAATGGCGAGTGGGTGGTCAGTCTGCGACTCACTCTGTCCAAGCTGTCCACGTTCGGCCCGTCTGAGGGTCAGCAGGTGGTGGTGTGACTAGGGGAAGGCTCAATGGCCACGTCCGGTCGGACAAGGAATGGCGGGTTGTCTTGGCGCGGTAACTGGCTGCAGTCTGCGCCCAGGTGGTCTTGGTGACAGGACGCCCTCACGTCTCTCGTAGCGTGGCGTAGAGGACGGGCATCCACTATGGTGAAGTGTAGAGGCTGTGGGTGAAGACGTCTCCTTCTGGTCTCAGGGAATGCAGAGCAGGAGATGTTGACCTGTCGGGGCTAGCGAGTCGAATGGTTCAGCTTCGTCTGCTGTTAAGTCAGCAGTGCTCATGCGAGGTGCACCTTCCGGTTCCGGTGGCGAACCGAGTGCTTATGCGCACTGCGTTCGTGCGTCACTACAGAAGGTATGTGACTGCTCGTTCTTCATTTTCGTGGTTCTGGGTGTTGCTTATCTTGACTGAGGAAGACTTAAGAGCTCGAAACGCGTCGAATTTCATCTTGTAA
>JADBJO010007600.1:7500-19184 GCA_016801955.1 Conus betulinus | reverse complement strand
TTCAAGGCCAAGATCTTTTCTACTTTCTTTTCCTCTGCTATCATTTTCCCAACAGAAATGACATGACCCAAAAACTGAAGAGTCTGGAATCCAGCACGAATTTTGGATGGTCTAGCTGTCAGACCAAAACTTCGGAGTTTACAAAAAAAAAAACATCTCTCAAGTTATCCAGAAGATCATTCCATGACTTTGCAGCAAGCAAAATGTCATCAAAAAAACTTACTGCTCCACACTCATGAAGTTTTAGTGCGTGCATCCTTCTGGCAAAAGAAGCTGGGGCGTTTTGTAATCCAAATGGCATTTTCGTCCATTGAAACAGTCCAGAACGTGTCTGAAAAGCGTTTTTTTTTTTCCTTGTCTGCTTCAGCCATCGGGATTTGCCTATACTCTTTAGTTAAATCTATTTTGACAAAATATTTTCCTTCTGACAGCTGACAAAGAAGTTCCTCAATGTCTGGGATGGGTTCTACATCAAACATAGTGATTTTGTTTAACTTCCTGTAATCGATGCAAAACCGCACCGAGCCATCAGGTTTGTCCACCAATACAACTGGTGAGCTGCATGGTGACGGGGACGGTTCAATAACTTTCAACCCGAGCATAACTTGAATCTCTCTTTGGACAACCTTTTTTTTTTTTTTTTTTTTTTTTTTTTTTTTTTCTTCTTCCAAATGAGAAGAGGCATGGTTTGACTCAGACTGGGTTTTTAGTACTCAACTGAATAGTATGGGGTTCAGTTGATGTCACTGTCCCTGGGGTATCAGTCAGGACATCCTGAAAGTCCTTCAAAATACCTCCCAATTGTTCTTTCTGAAATTGATAAAGAAGTGAGGCAGGGAACAGTAAACAGTAAACAAGTGGGGTAACTTTTGCTCCCATAAGAAAACCTAACACAGAGTAACTTTTATTCAAGACTGGCACAGCCTTTTAAACTTGAATAAAGTCAGACAAATACAAAGACGAACAATCTAATAGTGGTAATAATTTCCTCGAACCTTCATAATTCTTCTAAGGTCAGTAGTAAATGTCATAATCACAGCAGATATCGTTAGATTCTAACAATCTAAGAAACTGTTATTCCAAAGTTTATCATATTAGACTGTCGGCTTTCTGATCGACACCGGTAGTCTTGATCATTTGTGGTCGGCTCTTTCAGAAGCTGAACTTCAGAGCACACATCGGCGGCTCTTTCAGTAGCCATGTTGGAGGGTGTTTCAGAACCCACAGACAGCAGCGGACCCTCAGCCATCCCAGAATCAGTTAGAGAGTCTGATTCAAGAGCTAGATGCGAGCTGGAACAAAAAACTTGAGACCCTAGCGGGACTACTTAAGCCTAAGAGAAAAACTTCCAGACAAGGATGGCGCCACGGACCCCGCCAAATTTGCCTGAGTTTCTAGAGATGACTCAGAGTCAGAACAGGAACATGACAGTGATATTTTGGAGCTGAGAGAAGATGGGGAACATTAAAGAATTAGAGGAAAAAACAGGCACAGCTTTTCACATAGCAGAACAAAAAAAAAAGCTTACCAGTCATGGACAAATCTGACCTTGCTGAAAGAAATAGCTCCTGAATTGTGCAGTACGGACAAAACCTGTAAACAAAGAAGTAAGAGAGGTTCTGGCAGAAATTGTTCATAGTTGGTTCACGAACAAACTTAGCGGGATCTGCAGAAGAAGAAATTTGAAGCCTATAACAGACCGGCAAATTGTCAGAAATTAATCGTCCCGACGGCAAATAACGAAATATGATCGAAATTACCGTCTGATGCCATCAAAAGCTACCTTGAAATGCAACATATTCAGAGAGCGGTCATCAAGGTGGCGACTGCGTCCGTGCGTGCCGCAAAAACGGATTACTTGACAGGCCTAGCGGCATGCCCAGGTCAAAGATCGATTCTGAAGCCGTTTAAGCATTGTACCAATATGGTAGCTATTTTCGATCACGATTCGCGCGAGATTTCGTTGCGCAGACGCAGTGACATCAGACCACATGTAAACTAGCAGTTTTCGCGGATCTGTGATGAATCGGTCCCGATCACAGACGAGTTGTTTGGGGACAGTTTGTCTGCGACACTGAAAGACATGCGTGAGACCAACCACATCAGCTCCAGTGTAGGCCATGAGCGCAGATACTGCGGAAACGCCTGCTACTATCGTGGACAAGTGGGCGGTTCTTACTACTCTGAGTCGAGTCACGCACGTGGTCATTTATTTTAGGCCAAAGGAAAAGAACAAACAAAAGACAGCACTGGTTTCAGCAGAAACTGGGACATCAGAATCCTAGCTCCCAATAGAAGAGGTGAGCCTGGTTTCATCTTCAAAAAACCTCCGAAGCATGAGTTTACTGCTGGGAGATTAAGACAGATGGATTGTCTAAAAATCACTTCAGACCCAGATATTTTTAAGCATGATGGCAGGGGTTAAGGTTGAATTTGACTGTCATTTAGACCAGTTATCCAGGCTATCTTGCACTAAAACAAATGTCACAAATCAGAAAGATTGCAAGATCATTGATTCAGAAGATCAAAAAAGTTGATAGCTAAGAAAGTGATTTCCCCACTTAAGCATTCCCCTGGTGAAGTTATTTCTCCAGTTTGTACCAGGGAAAAGAAAGATGGATCTAAAAAGATTCAATTTAAAAGTCAGTTATCATCATTTCAAAATGGATACTCTGAACACAGCCCAAACTCAAGGATGGTTTATGGCCTTATGGCCTCAATTAATCTGAAGGACGCCTATTATAGTGTAGCAATCCACGAACAGCAATGAAACTATGAACACATGAAACTACTCAGATTTCAATGGAGAGATCAACTCTATGAATTCAATGCTTTACCCAATGGCATATCATCAAATCCCCATTTGTTCACAAAGCTGTTGAAACCTGTCTATGTCTCCTTTAGAATGAAAGGTCATGTATCTACAGGGTTTTTGGATGATTCTCAGTTGATTGGACTCACAGAGAGCAACCGCATGAGGAAGGTTACAGACACTACTGATTTGTTTCAAAAGTTAGGATTTATCATTCACCCAACCAAGTCAGGTATTGAGCCCACAACAAGGATTCAATACCTTGGAATCATAATAGGTTCTGTCTCCATGAAAGGGCTGTCAGCATACTGTCTAGTGGTCAAAGGCTTCTTGATGAGCAGTCACACAATCCATGAGGTTGCTCAAGTTATAGGAAAAATCGTTGCTAGCGGTGCTGTTATCAAGAATGGACCTCTCTATTACAGGCACTTTGTGAAAGACAAAATGTTAGCTTTGAAGAGGAGCAGAGGAGACTTTGACCAGCTCATGCAGTTGTCTGAAGAGAGTGAGGAGGAACTTAAATGGTGGATTGTCAATGTGTCTGTCACAGAGAATGATATTTGCAGTACTGAACCAGGTGTAGTTGTCACCACTGATGCTAGTGGCACAGGCTGGGGGTGCGCGAGTGTGAAGACACAGCTTCAGCTTCAGGGTCTTTCACATTGATTATTTGGAGTTGAAAACTGTTTTACTTGCTTTGCAGTCATTTCAGGGAAAGCTGGAAAACAAACATGTCCGATTAATGATAGAGAATACAACAGCAGTCAGCTGTATCACTCGCATGGGAATAAGCCATTCAGATACTTGCAATGACATCACATTTACAATTTGGTCATGGTGCATTTCTAAGGATATCTGATCAGTCAGTGCAGCGCGCATTCCAGGGAAGCAGAACAGCACAGCTGACAAGGAGTCCAGGCACCAGAACACTGATGCTGAGTGGAAACTTAATGAGCAGACCCTGCAGTCTGCCTTCCAATAGCTTAGGGCTTCTCCAGATATTGACTTCTTGGCCTCCAGGTTGAACTTTCAAATGCGGTGATACATTTCATAGAGGCTGGATCCAGAAGCTGAAGCAATTGATGCTTTTTCCATCTCTTGGCAGCATTTACAGTGGTATGCATATCCACTTTTCAGGATCATAGGACGGGTGCTGCAGAAGATCCAGAGACACCATGCAGAGGGGATAATTGTGGTATCCAACTGGCTAACACAGCTGTGGTTCACTGCTCTTCAGCATCTTCTCTGCTGCCCTCCAGTAGAACAGGTGCAGACGCCACCTTCTTCACCTACCAAGCGACCTCAGAGCAGTTCATCCTCTCATTCTGAAACGTCGGCTAAACCTGCTGGTCTGCAAGATTTCTTAACTTCTGGTTTATCAGGAAATTCAGTTGCTCTAATCACGGATTCATGGAGACCCAGGAATGATAAGTCCTACAACACCTACATCCAAAAATGGCAGAAATTTGTAAACAGAAATGAAATCACTTCTGTACTCATGTGCATGTGAGAAATGTTTGGCAGAACTGTATGCTGCAGGTGCTAGTTATAGTACAGTTAACCTAGCTATAAGTGCGGTTTCAGCATACCTTTGTCCTGATAACACAGAAAAACAATAAGTAAACATCCTATAATCTGTACAATTGCCAAAGGTGTGTTCAACAGAAGACCATCACTCCCAAAGTACTGTGACACATTGGATGTAGACACTGTCATTAATGTTAGCTCAGTGGCCAGATGCAGAACAACTCAGCTTTCTGAAACTCACACTCAGAACACTTATGTTACTGCTTTACTCTCTGGCCAGAGAGGACAGGCTCTCCACAGTCTTACTATTGATGATGTAGAAATCCATGAATCTCTAAATATGTACTTGTATATAGCTCTCCTTTAAAACAAACCAAACCAGGGACCCACTTAAAGCCTTTCGTCAAACTTTGTTTTGAAAACAACAGATTGTGTCTGGTTCACCACCTTCGGCAGTATTTGAAAAAGACTGCCAACTTACGAACTGGAAAAACTTTTTATCAGTTGCAAAATGCCTTTTGCGCCTGTGAAAAGAGACACCATTTCTCGCTGGATGAAAGATGTGCTGCTCATGGCTGGAACAGACATATCGAAGTACTCGGCTCACAGCACTCGGGCTGCTAGTACTTCTGCAGCATTAAGCAGAGGTGTGCCAATAGACAGCATCCTTCAAGCAGGGGGATGGTCAAACAGGAACACTTTTCAAGATTTTACCACCGGATCATTAAACAGAATGAAGATGGAAATGGTGGTTCTATGAAGACTAAGAGTTTTTTTCCCAGTCTGTGCTGGACACGTTTGTAGACAAAGGGAAGTCACTCACATTATGAGCTGATTGCCTTTCAGAGCCTGACATGTTAGGGAACAACGTGTGATCCCCGACGCTGAAATCTCTACGTGTATACGTCTTACCAATCAGCAGACGAGGAATAATTGAAAATTAAAACTAGACTTACTTGGAAGTATCTGCCCACCCATCAGCAACTCGAGGTGCATCCATTGAACCCTCCCTTCCGAGTTTATTGTCGGCGATCACACGTAGCTGAAGTCTGGGGTTTCGTCCTCCACATGCATGCATCCTCTACCCAACAGCATCCTCAAGATAATCTCCATTAAACTTCAACTTCCAGGTAAGTCTCGTTTGATTTTCAAATCAATCAAGTGCAACACAACAAACTGCACAATAACACAATCCAGTGCAGTGCTACGCAAGACTATACAATATGACGCAATACAATAAAACGAACTGCAATGAAAATGCAAGATAAGAGAATGAATGAAATACTGAATTACCTACCACAATAAAACAAAGCACGCCAGAATATAATGCAATTCACGGTAATTCAGAACACACGTCAGAACAGTGTAATGATGAACATTATTACCCAGGACAACAACAAAACCAACCACGACAAGAACACATCGTAACATAATACATCATAATGCAATAGGCCAAAATTCAGAATGGCAAAACACACTAAAATAATGTAATGCAATACATGTTAATCTAGGACAACAACGTAACAACCTCAACACAACACAACGTAACATAATACATCATAATGCACTAGACGAAAACACAGAACAGCTAAACACACCAACATAGTGTAATACAATACAGGTAAAGCTAGGACAACAAGGTAATGAGCACAACACAACACAACGTAACATAATACATCATAATGCACTAGACCAAAACACAGAACAGCTAAACACACCAACATAGTGTAATGCAATACAGGTCAAGCTAGGACAACAAGGTAACGAGCACAACACAACACAATGTAAGACCTAGTTCCAAAGTGAGGTGACTGCAGGCGGAAATCTGAACCATTTTGAAAAATCATTTATTAGCCCTCTGCTGTCTTTTGTCTTGTGATTCGTTTGTCTACGTTTTTCGGTGGAGCCTTGTAAGTAATTTTTCAAACACAACGTAATATAAAACAGCATAATGCGATACCACATAATCCACCACTACACGATTCCAGCCTGTAACCACGCCCCCTGTTTCACACCAAAGACCTTCCAGTGTGCACGGTGCCAGCAGGAGACTTTGGAACTGAGTCAATCGGGTTAATCCAGCTGGAACTGCTGCCATGCCGTGCCCTGCAGGATTATCCCAGCGTCCTGCCTTGCCGGTCCAGAGGCCCATGCTTTCTGGTCAGCCGCCAGTGGAGAGAGCAATATGGGTTTCACATTATACTACAGCTCTGTCCACGAATGATTGATTGTGTAACTGAAATTAGCGACACAAACACAAGCAAGTAAGGCTGAAAAAACACGCGCGCACTCGCGCACACGAACACACACACATACAAACACACACACACACACACACACACACACACACACACACACACACACACACACACACACACATACAAACACATACACACGCTCTCGCGTGCGCACACGCACACATGCAAGCAAGCAGCAAGTGCGAAAACACACACACACACACACACACACACACACACACACACACACACACACACACACACACACACACACACACACACACTCTCTCTCTCTCTCTCTCTCTCTCTCTCTCACACACTCACACACACTCTCAGTCACTCACTCACTCATACACACTCATACACTCACACACAAAGGCTTGCACACTCACGTCTGTGGACTCTCCAATTCACACGCCTGGATCACCCCACTGATGAACACACACCGGCGCACACACGTCTACAGCACACACTGGGGACCCTGAGAGATTCAAATTCTGATCTCAGTTGACATGTGTTTGCTCATTTGTGTCTGTTATTGGAAAGACCCAGTATGAGTTTGCACCAAACCTTTGAATCTTTTAAGTGTTTGCCTCGAGATTATTCCAATGTTTGGTTGGTGATGTTTCTTCTTCTTCCTTTAAGTCTGAATGTGCAGCCACTTCCTGAAAGATGTTCTATGGCATACTGGTTTCGCTCGTTTTCGTTTAAGTGGTTCTTCAGATTTTTTTTTTTACCACATCAGATCGGCCAAGTTGTAATTCAGTTGTTATTGTTGCCTTTCCAGCCAGTGTGTCTACTCTTGTTTTCTTGAACTCCAGCATGTCCAGGGCAGTACCTCCATATGAGTCTCTCTCTAATGGAGGGATGCACATTAGTTGATGCCGAGCCAGGCTTCCCATTCCACTATGCAGATTTTGAAGTAGGTTCATGGAGTCAGTCAATATCATGGCTTGTTGAGTTTTGAACTGGCCTGTGGATGAGAACCAGTGGAGTGCTTGTGTCACTGCTTCTACCTCCTTGTGCGTTCTGTGTGCTCTGCGTTGTCGTTTGTTCAGGCAATTTTGTGTTGTGCGAAGCATTCATATGGAGTTTTAAGCGTGTGTTTATTATCTGTCTGTCTGTCTGTCTGTCTGTCTGTCTGTCTGTCTGTCTGACCATGAGGGCCTCTGTGTGTGCGATTGTCTGTGTGCGCGCATGCACACATACAGGGTCGACAACAAAGTGGAAATGAAATCCGAATAAAACATTCTATGTTTCTTCAAACCGTTTAAAATCTACGATTACTTTCAAGCTGGTTATATTTACGTTAGGAAACGAAAAACAAAATTACATCAGTGCCTTCTGTCGTTTTTCCCAGTATTATATTCAATGTATATATAAAAGGATTGAGTGCAGAGTTGAGAGGAAGCACCAAAATGGCCATGGCAACATTGACCTCCCCCGAAATAGGAATGTTGAGAGATGCCAACAGGCCACACAGTCCAATAGGAAACCAGCACAGAAAGTCAGACATGGCAATGGACAGAAGTCGTCTGGCAATGATGAATTCCTTGGACCTGGCGTTTCCACCACTCTTGTTCTTGACCTGTGTTCTGGTTCAGACATAGAATTGGACCTCACTGACCAAAAAATCAATGACTGGCCCACAGCTATCAGCAGAAAGAGGATCATATTGCCAACAATCATGACACTGAAGGAATAGGCGTGTCCAGAAAAGTCAGCTCTGGTGACAGGCAGAGGGATGCAAATGCCTGTCTGACGGTAGTATTCCCAGTGATGTGTCGCAGGAAGCAGGGGTATGACAGCCAGGATCAATCCAAGAATCCAAATGACGACACAGGCTACGTGAGCTGATGTGGCTCTAAACCGGACCTGGCTGAAAGGGAAGTGAAGCACCAGAAATCGGTCCAATGTAATGAGGAAAATGAGGAAAGCTGACACCTCAGATGATGAGAAAGACAAAAAGCCCTGCAACACTGCAGATTGCGCTTCCTTTCCACTCACTGTCCTTCAAGACATAGACACCTCCATAAAACCGATCTGCCATTCCTATGAAAGCTAGATAGACTCCCATTAGAAAGTCAGAGAAACACAGATGTAGGACAAAAACAGCAAACCCTGTCTTGATTCTTTCAGACGAACAATACAGACGATAAATAAAGCTACAAAAATTTCCCACGATTCCCAGCGCACCAGATATTGTGATCACAAAACGGTAAACGTCAGATTTCAGCAAGTCATCACATGATGAAATCTCATCAAGTGGGCTCAAGCATTCACCTTGGAATGAAGGTGGTAAAACTTCGGGACAACACAATTTGAAGTTGCTAGCAAAAACATTCATGAGATGTTTCATCCCTTTCATGAAAACAGGAGAGAAATAATGTAGAGGGTTATCCTGAAGGTCCAGCACATGAAGCTTTAAGAACACATTCTGTCCTTTTAGTGATTTGATTCCACACTGGGGGAGATGTCTAGACGTTCCAGGTTTGGCAACACAGACGACAAATTACTCATTTCGAAAGAGTACATTTGGATTCGCGACAGATTTAAAAAGATGAGTGACGGCAGCGAAAACACAAGCTGATTATTAGACCAACTGTTACACAAAGGATTACCAGCGAAACTCAATGTGTGCAAATGATGCATCTGTTTGAAGTGTGTGAAGCTGATGTGGGTCAGTTTATTGTCACTTAAGTCCAAACTGTGAAGATTTAGTAACGTGAACTCTGTTACATTTGTCCACCCACAGCCCTGAACACCCAGGTGGATCAACATGGAATTGTTCATGATGTCATATTGATGCATACCACTTCCTCTGGCATCCAGGTAACGCAGCTGAGGAAAGAGTTGACGTGGAAGTCCTCAGTACATATGAAGGCCAGGCCAGAGCAAGAACATGGCTTAGGACACGTCATGTCACACATCAGTTCGTCAACATTCTGCGGACACTGTCCATAACCATCACACAGGTGACTCACGTCTATGCATGTCGTGTTCGTAGTTCCCCGACATCTGTAGAACCCTGGACATGTGTAGTTTCACATCCGGCTTCATCTTCATGACCTGGACAATCGCTGATACCATTACACCTGACGTAGACAGGTAGGCAGTAACCGTCATCAGGACATTGAAAGTGGCTGCCAGGACACTGGGAAATCTCTGGTGGTAGAGGAATCACAGGGGATCTCATTCCTTCATACTCAAAGTTGATTACAGCTGGTGGCTTCACAGGTTGCCGAAATTGTAGATCATAGTCGATTCGACTGTCAAAGGTTTTCCTACACTGAAGAAAAAAACAAAAACTTTATAGCGTCACTGTCTGTTCCTACTCATGTGTACATGGATTTCTCTGTTCTCTCTTTTCTTTCTTCTTTCTTTCTTTCTTTCTTTATGTCTGTCTTTCCGTCTTTCTGTCTGTCTTTCTTTGTTTCTTTGTCTTTCTGTCTGTCTGTCTGTCTGTCTGTCTGTCTGTCTGTCTGTTTCTTTCTTTCTTCGCTTTTCATATCAAATCCTGATCATTGCACACGGTTTAACACGATATTATGTGTGTGTGTGTGTGTGTGTGTGTGTGTGTGTGTGTGTGTGTGTGTGTGTGTGAGAGAGAGAGAGAGAGAGAGAGAGAGAGAGAGAGAGAGAGAGAGAGAGAGAGAGAGAGAGAGAGAGAGATTGACTTTAATGTGAGGCCATCAGCCTATTCACATGAGTACGCAACAAGAAAAGTGTATAGTTAGAACAAAATGTACCATAACTACAACAAAAACATTCTTCCATGACAGTATATACATGCAAAATACTATCTTAATTGTACATAGATGCTTCTTAGTACATTCGTCCTTATGAACATAATATGAGTGCATATCTTAATATTTAAAACTCATGATATGAGTGCTGTTGATACTAGCATGCAAAACATATGTTTACTATTTCATTTCCCTCGTCGTATTTTCATATACATATACCATGGAGACCTTACTACCTCTGCGCGTCGAACAATTCTCCTGAAAGCCGTACCATTTTTAGTATCTTTTATCTACTACGTTTACGCATGCTCCAGATTGGCATATCGCCCTCTAGCCTGCCGTGCAAAGGAAGGGAAAACCCCGAATCTTGGCTCTGCATAACAATAGCCGCCATGCTAACCTTTGACACTCAGTGTGTGTTTTTCTGTGGTCGTGTTCGTGTGGCGTTGGACTTCTGTTGAAGTCGTTGGATTTAGCAGCCCCATGGATAAATTACTATGGCCTTGCCGCTTACTACGTATCAGGTTAGTATTTTCCTACAATTATTTTCGCTTTAGTTGTAGTTTACCCTATTTCTTATCAGCCTGTGCCCCTGTCGTATCTTGTCCCGTGGGCCTTGTTGACACTTGACCCGTACACATGTGCCTAAGTTGCCTGTTGACCAGAGGAGTCTCTTAATGGTCGGATCCCTAGAATTCAAACTTTAATAATTAAAAGCAACCATCGGAAAAAATCAGAGCACATATATAAATAGCTATCATTAATCAAAAAGTTCAAAGCCATACTCTTATAATATAATCTACGGGCAGCCATATCTACGGGCAGCCATTTTTTTTAGCAGACGATCCAGCCTCCCCCCCGTCGCCCCATCCCTCACCTCCCCCCCCCCCCCCCCCCCCCCCCCCCCCCCCCCCCCCCTCTCTAAAAAACGGGCGAGCTCTCGAGACGGACTGAGTGTGTACTGCAGTGAATCACGCGACTTCACGCTGTGTTGACCTACATCTAAATAAATTCCGCTACGCGGAGTTCTTGTCCTGCTTTTCATTTCCTGGTTTTTCGTATTTACATGCTTCAACACTTCATGGTCAATTATTTATAATTGTTTCCCTTTGTATTCATTTCGTAGTTTTACAAGTGTATGCTTATACCCATTTGGTTACTTAATCTAAACTTCTCTTCCTCCTCTTCCATACAAGTTAAAATACAAATGATTTTTTTTATATGCACATTTTCTATGCTCGTTTCATTAAACCATTCATATTCCTAGACTATATACCCCCCCCCCCCCCCCTCCCCCACGGTGGCCACATTTGTCCCCATATGGTGTTAACCAGTCTCTGCCGTTGCTTCCGCCATGACCCT
>JADBJO010007600.1:0-2500 GCA_016801955.1 Conus betulinus | reverse complement strand
GCACATTGCTAGTCTACTGCTCTCTACCACCCCCACACAGAGTACACTGTGAGCATGAATGCGTTTGAGAAATCTGCCTGCCTTGCTTCCCACTCGTACAGGAATGCCATCATCGTTGCCGGCGGCGACTTTAACCTACCAGGCTGGCACTGGCCCACCAAGATACTAAAGAAGAGATGCCCCAAACCAGATATCCACCGACAGTTTATGGACGCTATCATTGATGTAGGCTGGAGCATGGTAATGGAGCCCAGAAGAGGAAATAATACCCTGGAATTGTTCCTCACAAACCACCCCAACCTTGTCCCACGAACTGAAACACTCCTGGTATTGCTGACCATGACACAGTGTACATAGAGAACTGCAGGTCCATCCCCCGAAGAAATGCCAACCCCAGCGACTCATTCCCATCTACACTGAGGAATGTAAGGAGCCACTTAAAGAGGCAGCACAGAAGATGAGCGATCACATCATTATCAAATCTGATGAGAAGAGCAATGTTGAGGAAGTATGGTCTGAAATCGGTATTGGTCTGAGCCAAGCCCTCTCAGATCATGTCCCCCATAAGCAAACCAGACCTAAACGAAGTCTCCCCTGGGTTGACTATGAGACTAAGAAACTCATACGTAGACGAGACAGGATCCACAAGCGCATGAAGAAAAATAGAGATGAGGCCCTCCGACAGGAATTCAAGGCACTCAAGCGTCTTACTTAGAAACGCCTACGTCGTGCCTACTGGAGACACATATAAGGCCTGATCTCTGATGAAGGAGAATGCCAGACCACCCCCATGAAGAAGTTCTGGAGCTTCATTAAAGCGAGGAGGACAAAAGGAGTGGGCGTCTCTCCACTTAAAGAAGCTGGGAAACTTGTCTCTGACCCCAAGGAGCAAGCACAGATCCTGAACACCCAGTTCCACTCTGTATTCAGCCCCAAAGACACCATCACAGCTGAAGAGTTTGAACAGCGGTGCCCCCCCTGGACCAAAACTTCCAGACTACCCAGCATGCGACGACATCAACATTACCGAAGACGGCATAAAGAAACTTCTACTCAACCTTGATCCAAATAAAGCCTGTGGCCCAGATGGCATACCCCCAGACTTTTGAAGATGATCGCAGATGAGATCACTCCAGCCCTCACACCCTCCTCTACCGCATTTCATACTCCTCCGGTACCTTGCCGAAGGACTGGAAACATGCCAACATCACCTGTCTTCAAGAAGGGAGAAAGATATAACGCAGCCAACTACCGTCCCATCTCCCTCACCTGCATAGCCTGCAAGCTGATGGAACACATCATCACCAGCCACATCATGTCCCATTTTGAGAACAACGAGATTCTCTGTCCAGAGCAGCACGGCTTTTGACGCGGACGGTCATGTGAGACTCAACTCCTAGGGTATGTGGACGAAGCGACAAGAGAGATCGAGAAGGGAAAGCAGGAGGACACTATCGTCCTTGACTTCTCCAAGGCCTTCGACAAAGTTAGCCATACCCTACTGGTCCACAAACTACGTCGTTACGGCATCGTAGTCTGCACCAACGCCTGGATCAAGGACTTCCTTGTGGACAGACAGCAGGCTGTGGTGGTGGAGGGAACAAGATCTGACTTTCTACCTGTAGAATCCGGTGTCCCTCAAGGCTCGGTCCTAGGGCCAAGTCTTTTTCTTCTTTATATAAACGACCTTCCTCATGGCATCAAGTCGAAAGCCCGCCTATTTGCCAACGATACCATGTGCAGCAAGACCATCACGAAGAAAAAAGACGAGCGAGTGCTGCAAGAAGACCTACACTCCCTTACCATCTGGGAGGAAAAGTGGTCTATGGAGTTCCACCCACATAAGTGCTCAACACTGAGAGTTTCTCAGAAACGGAACAAGATGCCCCCTGTGTATGAGCTACACGGACATAATCTCAAAAATGTCAACACCACTAAATACCTTGGTGTCAACATCCAGGACAATATGCAGTGGGAATCTCACATTGACTCCATCATGAAGAAAGCCAGCAAGACCTTAGGCTTTGTCCGATGCAACCTCAAGATCGGCAACAAGAAAACAAAGGAAACTGCGTATAAAGTCCTTGTTCGCCCGCTTCTTGAGTACGCAGCCACCGTTTGGGATCCCTACACTGCAAACGAGACTGAGGCCCTCGAGAAGATCCAACGAAGAGCAGCAAGATGGGTGTCAAATCGCCACCGCCAAACATCATGCGTCGACTCCATCCTTGACTCTCACTCATCTCCATGAACTCTATGTACCTGCCCTAACCATCTGGCAGCAGGCTGAGCTCTAGGATTAACAACGACCTGAGCTACAATATTCCCACATGCACGACGCGGTACAGGCAGATGACGTTTTTTTTTCCGAGGACAATACCAGAATGGAACAGGTTGCCTCAGGAGGTTGTGACAGCTGAGTCACTGGACTGTTTCAAGTCCAGGCTGGCCTCCAATCTTTAGAACCTGAAACCCCCCCCCTTCCCTACCACCCCCCAAC
>JADBJO010007599.1:107500-110021 GCA_016801955.1 Conus betulinus | reverse complement strand
TATTTCCTTTCCGTTTTTTTTTTTTTTGTTGTCCTTCTCTAGGTATTTCCTTTCCTTTTTTGTGACATCCTTCGCTTTGGTATATCCTTTCCATTTTTGTGTGTCGTCCTTCTCTAGGCGATTCCTTCCCCTCTTCATTCTCTAGGTATTTCCTTTCCATTTTTGTGTTGTCCTTCTCTAGGTAGTTACTTTCCTTTTTAGTAAGTCCTTCTCTAGGTATTTCCTTTCCTTTTTAGTGACGTCCTTCTCTTGGTATTCCCTTTCCTTTTTGTGACGTCCTTCTCTAGGTATTTCCTTTCCATTCTTTGTGCCGTCTTTCTCGAGGTATTTCCTTTCCTTTTTAATGACGTCCTTCTCTAGGTATTTCCTTTCCTTTTTTAGTGACGTCCTTCTCTGGGTATTCCCTTTTCTATTTTAGTGACGTCCTTCTCTAGGTATTTCCTTTTCCATGTTAGTGAAGTCCTTCTCTAGGTATTTCCTTTCCTTTTTATGTGTTTGTACTTCTCTAGGTATTTCCTTTCCTTTTTATGTGTCGTCCTTCTCTAGGTATTTCCTTTCCTTTTTATGTGTCGTCCTTTTCTAGGTATTTCCTTTTCTTTGTTTGTGTCGCCCTTCTCTAGGTATTTTCTTTCCTGATTTGTGTTGTCCTCCTCTACGTATTTCCTTTCCTTTTTTTTTGTGACGCCCCTCTCCAGGTATTTCCCTTCCTTTTTTTGTGACGCCCTTCTTTATATATTTCCTTGCCTTTGGTGTGTCGTCATTCTCTAGGTCTTTTCCTTCCTTTTTTTTTTGACGTCCTTCTCTAGATATTTCCTTTCCTTTTTTGGTGTCGTCCTTTGCAGGTATTTCCTCTTTTTGAACTGATATCCTTTTGCACATATTTTCTCTTGTTCATGTGAAGCCCGTTTAAAGGTATTTACCGTGGTTTCTGACACGTCCTTTAATTCAGCATCCAGCAAAAGCTGTGTCAGATGCAAGACTCTGGCTGAGCAACAACGCTGATCAGATTCAGGGTTTTTGCAGACAGGAATGACATGAAAAAAACTTCTACAATGGCTTGAGAGAAATCTATGACCCCACCATCTCGGGCTCATCTCCACTTCTCAGTGCAGATGATGGATCAACGCTGATCACAGAGATAAGAGAAATATACTAGAAAGATGGCACTTGACAGCGTACTGAACCGCCCATCCACCATCAACAATGAAGCCATCGATCAACTACCCCAAATTCCGATCGATGTGACGCTGGACGCCGTACCAACTTTGGAGGAGACTCAGAAAGCAGTTCGTCTGTTATCCAGTGGCAAAGGGCCTGGCTCAGACGCAATCCCAGCTGAAGTCTACAAAGAGGGTGGCGCGGCTCTGGTGAAGAAACTTCATCATCAACTCCTCCAGATCATATGGCAGCACGAGACAGTTCCTCAAGATCTTAAAGATGCCTCCATCGTTCATCTCTACAAACGCAAAGGAAAAAATTGTCAGGGCTGCGATAACCATCGTGGAATCTCTCTGCTATTCATCGCAGGCAAGAACCTGGCTAGAGTTCTACTCAACCGGCTCAACACACATCTTGAGCAAGGTCTCCTACCTGAGAGTCAGTGTGGCTTCCGGAAAGAACACGGGACCATCGACATGGTGTTTGCTGCCAGACAGCTTCAAGAAAAGTGTCAGGAACAGAATGTCGACCTGTACTCCACCTATGTTGATCTGACCAAAGCCTTTGACACTGTCAGTAGGGAGGGGCTTTGGAGAATTATGGCGAAGTACGGGAATGCCCCAGAAAGTTCAATTGCCATCGTACGCCACTTCACACGGCATGCTGGCCAGAGTCCAAGACAACGGCGAGACATCTAAACCGTTCCCAGTCTCAAACGGAGTGAAGCAGGGTTGTGTTCTTGCTCCCACTCTGTTCAGCCTCATGTTCTCGGCTATGTTGACTGATGCATCCAGTGACACGGAGATAGGCATCGTCATCAAGTACCGTACAGATGGATCAGTCTTCAGTCTCAGGAGACTTCGAGCGAAAAAACAAGGTCTCGACAGACACTGTCAATGACTTCCTCTTTGTGGACGACTGTGCCCTCAATGCTGTCTCTGAAGCCATAATGCAACACAGTGTTGACAAGTTCTCTGCTGCTTGCAACAACTTCGGCTTGACACTCAATACAAAAAGACTGAAGAGATGCACCAGCCAGCCCTGGGAAAGCCATACGTTGAGCCAGTCATCACCATCACTGGACAGAAACTGAACGCGGTGGATAATATCACCTACCTAGGCAGCACTCTGTCCAGAAACGTTGTCATCGACGATGAGGTGAATGCCCCAGCTCGCCAAAGCTAATGCCGCTTTTGGCAGACTCCACAAGAACGTAATGGGACAGGAGAGGCATCACCCTAGAGACCAAGATCAAGTGTATCGGGCCATAGTTCTCTCACCACACTGCTCTATGGCTGTGAAACATGGACGGCTTTACCAGCGTCACGCCAGGAAACTGAACCACTTCCACACACACGTGCCT
>JADBJO010007599.1:85000-102500 GCA_016801955.1 Conus betulinus | reverse complement strand
TTCCATTGTGTGCTGTATCAGGATTGTGTGTTCCATTGTGTGCTGTGTCAGGATTGTGTGTTCCATTGTGTGCTGTATCAGGATTGTGTGTTCCATTGTGTGCTGTATCAGGATTGTGTGTTCCATTGTGTGCTGTATCAGCATTGTGTGTGTGTGTGTGTTCCATTGTGTGCTGTATCAGCATGTGTGTGTGTGTGTGTGTTCCATTGTGTGCTGTATCAACATTGTGTTCCATTGTGTGCTGTATCAGCATTGTGTGTTCCATTGTGTGCTGTATCAGCATTGTGTGTTCCATTGTGTGCTGTATCAGGATTGTGTGTTCCATTGTGTGCTGTATCAGGATTGTGTGTTCCATTGTGTGCTGTATCAGGATTGTGTGTTCCATTGTGTGCTGTATCAGGATTGTGTGTTCCATTGTGTGCTGTATCAGCATTGTGTGTGTGTGTGTTCCATTGTGTGCTGTATCAGCATTGTGTGTGTGTGTTCCATTGTGTGCTGTATCAGCATTGTGTGTGTGTGTTCCATTGTGTGCTGTATCAGCATTGTGTGTGTGTGTTCCATTGTGTGCTGTGTCAGCATTGTGTGTTCCATTGTGTGCCATATCAGAATTGTGTGTTCCATTGTGTGCTATATTAACATTGTGTGTTCCTTTGTGTGCTCTTTCAACATTGTGTTCCATTGTGTGCTGTACCAGCATTGTGTGTTTCCATTGTGTGCTGTATTAACATTGTGTGTTTCTTTGTGTGCTCTATCAGCGTTGTGTGTTCCATTGTGTGCTGTATCAGCATTGTGTATTCCATTGTATGCCATATCAGCATTGTGTGTTCCATCGTGTGCTGTGTCAGCATTGCGTGTTCCATTGAGTGCTCTGTCAGCATTGTGTGTTTCATTGTGTGCTGTATCAGCATTGTGTGTTCCATTGTGCGCTGTATCAGCATTGTGTGTTCCATTGTGTGCTGTATTAACATTGTGTGTGTTCCATTGAGTGCTGTGTCAGCATTGTGTGTTCCATTGTGTGCTGTGTCAGCATTGCGTGTTTCATTGAGTGCTCTGTCAGCATTGTGTGTTCCATTGTGTGCTGTATCAGCATTGTGTGTTCCATTGTGTGCTGTATCAACATTGTGTTCCATTGTGTGCTGTATTAAACATGGTGTGTTCCATTGTGTGCTGTATTAACATGGTGTGTTCCATTGTGTGCTGTATTAACATGGTGTGTTCCATTGTGTGCTATTTCAGCATTGTGTGCTGTATCAGCATTGTGTGTTCCACTGTGTGCTGTATCAGCATTGTGTGTTCCATTGTGTGCTCATTGTGTGTTCCATTATGTGCCATTTCAACATCGTGTGTTCCATTGTGTGCCATATCAGCATGGTGTGTTCCATTGTGTGCTGTATCAACATCGTGTGTTCCATTGTGTGCTGTATCAGCATTGTGTGTTCCATTGTGTGCTGTATCAGCATTGTGTGTTCCCATTGTGTGCTGTATCAACATCGTGTGTTCCATTGTGTGCTGTATCAGCATGTGTTCCATTGTGTGCTGTATCAGCATTGTGTGTTCCATTGTGTGCTGTATCAGCATTGTGTGTTCCATTGTGTGCTGCATCAGCATTGTGTGTTCCATTGTGTGCTGTATCAGCATTGTGTGTTCCATTGTGTGCTGCATCAGCATTGTGTGTTCCATTGTGTGCTGCATCAGCATTGTGTGTTCCATTGTGTGCTGTATCAGCATGTGTGTTCCATTGTGTGCTGTATCAGCATGTGTGTTCCATTGTGTGCTGTATCAGCATGGTGTGTTCCATGTGTGCTGTATCAGCATTGTGTTCATTGTGTGCTGCATCAGCATTGTGTGTTCCATGTGTGCTGCATCAGCATGTGTGTGTTCCATTGTGTGCCATATCAACATCGTGTGTTCCATATCAGCATTGTGTGTTCCATTGTGTGCTCATTGTGTGTTCCATTGTGTGCTGTATCAGCATTGTGTGTTCCATTGTGTGCTGTGTCAGCATTGTGTGTTCAATGTGTGCTCTATCAACATAGTGTTTTCCTTTATATTTCGCAGTTGACACAAAACTTTCACTGGCGGCTGTCTTGTGGAGAAATAGGACACGGAATTGTGAACTGTGCGGCTGTCTTGTGGAGAAATAGACCTGTTACCTGTGCGGGTGTCTTGTGGAAAAATAGACCCGTTACCTGTGCGGCTGTCTTGTGGAGAAAATAGAACTGTTACCTGTGTGGCTGTCTTGTGGAGAAATAGAACTGTTACCTGTGCGAGTCTTGTGGAGAAATAGAACTGTTAAGCGTGTGGCTGTCTTGTGGAGAAATAGACCTGTTACCTGTGTGGTTGTCTTGTGGAGAAATAGAACTGTTACCTGTGCGGCTGTCTTATGGAGAAATAGACCTGTTACCTGTGCGGCTGTCTTGTGGAGAAATAGAACTGTACCTGTGCGGCTGTCTTGTGGAGAAATAGAACTGTTACCTGTGCGGCTGTCTTGTGGAGAAATAGACCTGTTACCTGTGCGGCTGTCTTGTGGAGAAATAGAACTGTTTTACCTGTGCAGCTGTCTTGTGGGGAAATAGACCTGTTACGTGTGCGGCTGTCTTGTGGAGAAATAGAACTGTTACCTGTGTGGCTGTCTTGTGGAGAAATAGAACTGTGAACTGTGTGGCTGTCTTGTGGAGAGAAACAGAACTGTTAACTGTGTGACTGTCTTGCGGAGAAAGAGACCTGTTACCTGTGTGGCTGTCTTGTGGAGAAACAGAACTGCGAACTGTGCGGCGGCCGTCTTGTGGAGAAATAGACCTGTTTACCTGTGCGGCTGTCTTGTAGAGAAACAGACCTGTCAGCTGTGCGGCTGTCTTGTGGGGAAATAGAACTGCGAACTGTGCGGCTGTCTTGTGGAGCAATAGAACTGTTACCTGTGCGGCTGTCTTATAGAGAAACAGACCTGTTAGCTGTGCGGCTGTCTTGTGGAGAAGTAGGATCTTTCCGTACCAAGCATCCAGCATTCCGTTTCTGGCCAAAAGGAAGCCCTGTTCAGCGCGTGTGCCTTGCCGTCTGTCACATTGCAGGGCAGACGGTCAACCAGCCGACAGGTTGGAGACTCGATGGCAGTTAGTGTACATAGAGATTGTTGGTTTGGGGTTATGAGAGAGAAGTGCTTGATTGAAGAACCCCTTTACTGCTGCTGTGAACTCTAGCTGATAAAGCTTAAAAACAGCCTTTTTTGTTTTTAAAGCTTAAAATAGCCTTTTTTGTTTTTAAAGCTTAAAACAGCCTTTTTTGTTTTTAAAGCTAAAAACAGCTCTGTGTTTTTAAAAGCTTCAGTCTTTTTTTTTTTTTTTTTTTAAAGCTTAAAACAGCCTATTATATTTACATTTAAAAACAGCTTTTTGTTTTTAAAGCTTCAACAGATTATCCTATTTCAAATGTATCCTGAAGGAAAAGCTAGCTAGCGTCGGGTCTAATCTAGGTTGGTCTATTATTTCTATTTGCGAACACACACACACACACACACACACACACACTCTCTCTCTCTCTCTCTCTCTCTCTCCCCCCCTTACACACATACATACAAGCACTCTCTCTCTCTCTCCCTCACACACACACACACACACACACACACACACACACACACACACACACACACACACACATGACGGGCTGATGTAGCGAAGGAGAAAGGGGGGAAAACGAAGCAGGTGGGAGAAGTGGAAGATGGGTGGTGGGTTGCCAAGGAGGGGGAAGGGAGGGAGAAGGGAATGGAATGGGAGGGAGAAATGGGGGAAGGGAGGGAGGGGGAAGGGAAGGAGGAGGGAGGGAAGGGAGGGAGGAAGGAAAAGTGCGCACAAAACAGTGCCTCCATCAGCGCCACAGCCCACACTGACGGATCCAAGAACAGCCGATCCTCCCTACAGCAGTTCCACAGCCTGGCTCTGCAAACCACACAAAGTGAGCCCTACAAACCACACACAAAGTGAGTGGTGGTGCACACCGACCTACCTCTGTAGTCAGCCCTACAAACCACACACACAGAGTGGTACACCCCCGTCATAGTTCTGTAGTCATTCCTACAAACCACACACAGTGAGTGGTTCACCCCGTCCTAGCTCTGTATTCAGCCCTACAAACCACACTCAGTGAGTGGTTCACCTCGTCACAGCTCTGTAGTCAGTCCTATAGACCACACACAGTGAGTGGTACACCTCGTCACAGCTATGTAGTCAGTCCTACAAACCACACACAGTGAGTGGTACACCCCGTCCTAGCTCTATAGTCAGCCCTACAAACCACACACAGTGAGTGGTACACTCCGTCCTAGCTCTGTAGGCAGCCCTACAAATGACCCAGTCACAGTGAATAGTACACCCCATCGTAGCTCTGTAGGCAGCCCTACAAACGATCCAGCCACAGTGAGTAGTACACTCCGTCCTAGCTCTGTATGCAGCCCTACAAACGACCCACTCACAGTGAATGGTACACTCCTTCATACCTCTTCAGACAGCCCTACAAACGACCCACTCACAGTGAATGGTACACTCCTTCATACCTCTTCAGACAGCCCTACAAACGACCCACTCACAGTGAATGGTACACTCCTTCATACCTCTTCAGACAGCCCTACAAACGACCCACTCACAGTGAATGGTACACTCCTTCATACCTCTTCAGACAGCCCTACAAACGACCCACTCACAGTGAATGGTACACTCCTTCATACCTCTTCAGACAGCCCTACAAACGACCCACTCACAGTGAATGGTACACTCCTTCATACCTCTTCAGACAGCCCTACAAACGACTCACTCACAGTGAATGGTACACACTCCTTCATACCTCTTCAGACAGCCCTACAAACGACCCACTCACAGTGAATGGTACACTCCTTCATACCTCTTCAGACAGCCCTACAAACGACCCACTCACAGTGAATGGTACACTCCCTTCACCTCTTCAGACAGCCCTACAAACGACCCACTCACAGTGAATGGTACACTCCTTCATACCTCTTCAGACAGCCCTACAAACGACCCACTCACAGTGAATGGTACACCCCATGCTAGCTGTGCAGGCAGCCCTACAAACGACCCAGTCACAGTGAATGGTACACCCCATGCTAGCTGTGCAGGCAGCCCTACAAACGACCCACTCACAGTGAATGGTACACCCCATGCTAGCCGTGCAGGCAGCCCTACAACGACCCACTCACAGTGAATGGTACACTCCTTCATACCTCTTCAGACAGCCCTACCAACGACCCACTCACAGTGAATGGTACACCCCATGCTAGCTGTGCAGGCAGCCCTACAAACGACCCACTCACAGTGAATGGTACACCCCATGCTAGCTGTGCAGGCAGCCCTACAAACGACCCACTCACAGTGAATGGTACACCCCCCATGCTAGCTGTGCAGGCAGCCCTACAAACGACCCACTCACAGTGAATGGTACACCCCATGCTAGCTGTGCAGGCAGCCCTACAAACGACCCAGTCACAGTGAATGGGTACACCCCATGCTAGCTGTGCAGGCAGCCCTACAAACGACCCACTCACAGTGAATGGTACTTGCCGATTCTCCGACTGACAGACACACGTGGCTAAGTCATATTTTCATACGCTCACACAGGTACACGCTCCCTAACTGAAGTGCTCAACACGCCAGGAAAAAGCAGGCCCCTCCACATGTCTACAGGAATCAACGTGCAGCATGCTGTGCTGATGACCGATCTTCGTTCCTCCGAATCCATCGATTTGAACACAGGCACACGTACGCGCGCGCGCATGCACGCACGCACACTCATAGAGTATTTAAAAGACATAGACGTGTCAAAGACACACACACACACACTCTGATATATTATATATATATATATATGTGTGTGTGTGTGTGTGTGTGTGTGTGTGTGTGTGTGTGTGTGTGTGTGTGTGTGTGTGTGTGTGCACTCGCTCTTCAACAGACATAGACATGTCAAACACACTCACACACACAGAGAAACACACACACACACACACACACACACACACACACACCACACACACACACACACACACACACACACACACACACACACACACACACACACACACACACTATTTTACAAGACATATACACATCAACACGCACACGCAGAGAGAGAGAGAGAGAGAGAGAGAGAGAGAGAGAGAGAGAGAGAGAGAGAGAGAGAGAGGGAGAGAGAGAGAGAGAGAGAGAGAGAGAGACGTTATATACACACAGCCCTTTTAAAAGAGATAGATACATCATACACCCCACCCCTACCCCCGACATACACACAGTTTCAATAATATTCAATAAGCACACATCTGCACTGTATATACTCATACTGATCTTTGCATTGTCTTTTCCTTTCATTTGCGTCCATTCTCGTATCTTTTTCTGTACATTACCTATGGCTTGAATCCATATTCTGCTCAATGTGTTCCCGTCTTTGCATCCGATCCATCTTCTCGTTTGTTTTTTTCCCCAGTCTTCGCTTGTAATCCATTTTTCTCTTTTCATCCATTTTTCTCTTTTCTTTCCACTGTCTTCGCTTGTAATCCATTTTTCTCTTTCTTTCCACTGTCTTCGCTTGTAATCCATTTTTCTCTTTCTTTCCGTTGTTGTCTTCGCTTGTGAACCATTTTTTCTCTTTTCTTTCCACTGTCTTCGCTTGTGAACCATTTTCTCTTTTCTTTTCACTGTCTTCGCTTGTGATCCATTTTTCTCTTTTCTTTCCACTGTCTTCGCTTGTGATCCATCATGTGTCTTTTCTTTACACCCAAATCGGGCATAATCCATGTTTTCTTTTCTTCCCATGTCTTTCGTTTCTAATCGCCCTTTCCTATCTCAACACCGTCTCTGTTTTCAACAATCTTCTCGCCACTTATTTTTCTCTGTCTTTGTTTCTAATCCATTTTTTTTTCTCTTTTTCTTTCTTCTTTCTCTGTTTCTATTTTTTCTCAACTGTCTCTGCTTCTAATCCATCTTGTATCCCCTTACTAATGTCTTTGTTTTCAATCCATCTTTTACATTCTTTCAACTGAAGCAAAATTTAGAAAGAAAGGGGTTAGTTACCGCCAAGGATGTAGACAAACCAAGCACAGGACAAGACGCAATGTATTTCGACCTCTTGGTCTTCTTCAAGCAAAAACAAATAACATTTAGGACAGTACGAACAAAGAACGTAAGGTCAATTTTCTTCCCATATATTTATCATTATCAAGTTTTCTTCCCACATATTTATTATTATCAATCCACCATAACCACTACCCTCACAAACATATCATACCACGCCACTAAACCAGCTACACAAGCTATAAACCCCATGTTTCACTCCCCCTCTCCCTCCCTCCTATTTCCTCTCCCATAATCCCCTATGTCGTTTCCGTCAGGCGACCATTTTGTTCGGGTGCCGAGTACATGGGAAGATAAATGACTTTACGTTCTTTGTTCGTACTGTCCTAAATGTTATTTGTTTTTGCCTGAAGAAGACCCAAGAGGTCGAAATGCATTGTGTCTTGTCCTGTCCTTTGTTTGTCTATGTCCTTGGCGGTAACTAACCCCCCTTTCTTTCTAAATTTTGCTTTATTTTCCGCCTTCACTCACTCCATTTTGAAACTTCTTTCAATTGTCTCTGTTTCTGACCCCTCTTCGCTGTTCTTTCTACTTTTTTTTTAACCTAATCCATCCTCTCTTTGCAAGGTTTACCCATCTTTGCTTTGTATTTATCGTCTCTTGTCTTTCTACTCTCTCTGCATGTAGTAATAAATAACAATATTAATGAATACTCATATAGCGCCAATTCTCGGCTAGAGACCAAACTCTAAGCGCTTTACAATCCACACTCGTTTACACAACGGGCTGCCTACCTGGGTAGTGCCGATTGAAGAGCTGCCAGCTGGCGCTTCATTCAGTCGTTTCCCGTGTCATCCAGTCAACATCGTTCAATATCGTTCTCTGAATTTACTTACTCCCTTCATTCTTTCCATTTTTCACTCAGGGTGCATGCTATGAGTAACGTGACGTCCATACCAACGGCCAAACTGGCTACTCTTCTTCCGAAACTTGGTGATGGGATTTTACGTGTGTGCAAGATTATGCGTGCGTTCACACACGGAACCTTGGTTTATAGTCTCATTCAAAGGACTGTATGGGAAAATGGAGTCAGAACCAATGTTTAACTCCGAGGGAAAAATCCACCCGTACCGAAACGACCCGGCGGAGATTCGAACACGCAACCTCAGGATCACGAGTCTGGCACTCTACCATATGAGTTATTCCGGCTCCCAGTGTTCTCGATTCGTTCCATCGTCTCTTTTGTTTTGTCTCTCTTTACACTGTCTTTGCTTCTCCTCATCCCACTCTCTGCTTTTCTCTGTCTTTGTTTCTCCTCATGCTACTCTCTGCTTTTCTCTGTCTTTGCTTCTCCTCATCCCACTCTCTGCTTTTTTCTCTGTCTTTGCTTCTCCTCATCCTACTCTCTGCTTTTCTCTGTCTTTGCCTCTGATCCATCATCTTTGGTCTTCCCACCGTTTCTGCTTCTCATCCATTTTCTCTTTCGTTTCCACAGTCCGTGATTATAATTGGTCTTCGGGGGCCGGAATAGCTCAGTTGGTAGAGTGCCGGACTCGTGATCCTGGGGTTGCGGGTTCGAATTTCGGTATAGGGGGATTTTTTTCCCTCGGAGTTAACATTGGCTCTGATTCCATTCCCCATACAGTCCTTCGAATGAGACTATAAACCGAGGTTCTGTGTGTGAACGCACGCATAACATCTTGCACACACGTAAAATCCCATCACCAAGTTTCGGAAGAGAAGGCAGTTTGACCGTTGGTATGGATGACACGTTACACATAGCATGCACCTTCCCCGAAGCTGGAATATGACTGCCTTAATGGCAGGATAAAAAACGGTAATACACACAAAACTTCACTGCCTGTCTATACAGGCAGTGTTTCCAGGAGTATCAGCCCGCGTACGCAGAAAGAAAGAAAGAATCGATCTTCCATTGCCATTGCACTTTGGTTGGCATCCACTGTTTTCCTCCTCCTGCCTTTCTTCTTCCCTGGAAACAAGCCATTGTTAGAGAGAGGGGGACGCAAAAAAAGGCGAATCATCGACGTATGGACTGCTCACAATACCGCACGCCCCCCCCCCCCCCCCCCCCCCCCCCCCCTCTTTCACCATCCCCAATCAGCATCACATGTAATCGATCAGCAATTGTCCCATCCCCCTTCAGCATCACATGTAATCGATCAGCAATTGTCCCATTCTCCATCAGCATCACATGTAATCGATCAGCAATTGTCCTATGGCTGTGGCCTGTTCTCTTTGTCTGGCTCTCTCTTTTTACAAATCACTCCAACATAATCTTTGACGCACGCCATCAGGAGCGTAGAATAAGAGCCGTTGTGCGTGCGCACGCGAACGAATATATACGCATAAATCTTTGTCCCCCTCCCTCTCTCTCTCTCTCTTAGTATATTTCTCCTTCACACACACACACACACACACACACACACACACACACACACACACACACACACACACACACTCACTCACACATGCGCGCCCGCCACACACACAAACACACACACTGTAAATGGTACGAGATACGTATATCTAACTCCTAAAATCCAACATCAAATAAAGGCAGAAGAAAGATGAAAAAAAAAAACAAGACAGAGTGAAACGGTCACCACCATTAGACAATGTTAGTTTTCCCACCGTCCTCATATCTCTGAGTCCTGCCTGCCGTATTACCTGTGATGTCGATGGTCGGTAAGGTAACCTGCCGTATCACCTGTGATGTCAACGGACGGTAAGCCTGCCGTATCACCTGTGATGTCGATGGACGGTAAGCCTGCCGTATCACCCGTGATGTCGATGGACGGTAAGCCTGCCATATCACCTGTGATGTCAACGGACGGTAAGCCTGCCGTATCACCTGTGATGTTAACGGACGGTAAGCCTGCCGTATCACCTGTGATGTCAACGGACGGTAAGCCTGCCGTATCACCTGTGATGTCGATGGACGGTAAGCCTGCCGTATCACCCGTGATGTCGATGGACGGTAAGCCTGCCATATCACCTGTGATGTCAACGGACGGTAAGCCTGCCGTATCACCTGTGATGTTAACGGACGGTAAGCCTGCCGTATCACCTGTGATGTCAATGGACCGTAAGCCTGCCGTATCACCTGTGATGTCCATGGACGGTAAGCCTGCCGTATCACCTGTGATGTTAACGGACGGTAAGCCCACCGTATCACCTGTGATGTCAACGGACGGTAAGCCTGCCGTATCACCTGTGATGTCGATGGACGGTACGCCTACCGTATCACCTGTGATGTTTAATGGACAGTAAGCCTACCGTATCACCTGTGATGTCAACGGACGGTAAGCCTGCCGTATCACCTGTGATGTCGATGGGTGGTAAGCCCACCGTATCACCTGTGATGTCAATGGACGGTAAGCCTACCGTATCACCTGTGATGTCAATGGACGGTAAGCCTGCCGTATCACCTGTGATATTAACGGACGGTAAGCCTGCCGTATCACCTGTGATGTTAACGGACGGTAAGCCTGCCGTATCACCTGTGATGTTAACGGACGGTAAGCCTACCGTATCACCTGTGATGTTAACGGACGGTAAGCCTGCCGTATCACCTGTGATGTCGATGGACGGTAAGCCTGCCGTATCACCTGTGATGTTAACGGACGGTAAGCCTACCGTATCACCTGTGATGTCCATGGACGGTAAGCCTACCGTATCACCTGTGATGTTAACGGACGGTAAGCCTACCGTATCACCTGTGATGTCGATGGATGGTAAGCCTACCGTATCACCTGTGATGTCGATGGATGGTAAGCCTACCGTATCACCTGTGATGTCCATGGACGGTAAGCCTGACGTATCACCTGTGATGTCAATGGACCGTAAGCTGCCGTATCACCTGTGATGTCAATGGACCGTAAGCCTACCGTATCACCTGTGATGTTAACGGACGGTAAGCCTGCCGTATCACCTGTGATGTCAATGGACCGTAAGCCTGCCGTATCACCTGTGATGTACATGGACGGTAAGCCTACCGTATCACCTGTGATGTCGACGGACGGTAAGCCTACCGTATCACCTGTGATGTCGACGGACGGTAAGCCTGCTTACTTGAGAACTTCATTTCATTTCTGACTAGAGAAGAGGGATAGTGCTTTTAGGACGAGAGAACACTGATAATTTATTCAGGACAAGATAAAGCTGACAATGTATTTAAGACATGAGAACACTGGCAATCCATTTAGGGGAAAAAGACCCTGATATTTTTCAATTAGGACAAGCTAGAGAACACTGATATTCCATTTAGGGAAAGAGAACACTCAGGCTGTCACCACGTTAAAATCAACTCACCAGTCATTTAAAAAAAAAAAAACAACAAACAAAACAAACTTCACACATCTCTTTAAATGATATCTTCTAGACACGCACCAGAAACTTCGTTAAAAATCTTTCTTCCGTAAAATCTTAAATCAGATGAAAAAAATCTCTCTCAAAAACCCAAAGATCACGTCAGGTGGGACATCTCTGAACAGGATTTTCATGGAATCTGCTGTAAAATGTTTGTGTCTCACATCGTGCAAGTCCAACACTCCAAAAGAATATGTTTCATTGTGAGTGGCACATGACATGGAATGCACCACAGAGCTTCTTCACTTTTTAAAAGGTAGGAATGAGTAAAATACGAATGGCCGGTGTGCAGCCGGCACAGAACTGTTTCTTCTTTACGACCGCCAGACGAAGATGAGAGGAACTCCTTAAGGTTTGGATGATCTGAAAGAGCTTGTTGTCCGTCTGTGTATTCCAATCCTCCTGCCAGAGATCTCTGACATAATCGTTAATTTTGGGTTTCAGATCTGAGCAGGGGGTAGGTGTGTTTGACAGTTTCTCTCTTGTGGCATTCTTGGCCAAACGATCCACCATTTCGTTCCCTCCGATGCCAACATGACCAGGAACCCAAGCCAGAATAATGTTGTAACCCTCCGCTTTCAACTTGGTAAAAAGTTTAAAAAAAAAAAAGTGTAAAAGTTCGGGGCTGAAGGTTGCGGCCAGCTATGGCCTCCAAAGCCGACAGTGAATCCGACAAAACCAGAAAGTCCCCCCTTCGTAGACTGTGAGATTATCCTTAGTGCCAGAACCAGAGCTGTAACTTCAGCAGAGTAAGCAGAAGCGTCTGAAGGAATATGTTCTAACAGTATTTGAGAAGGAGCACCAGGGCAGTAGGCTGCACAGGCCACTCCATCTTCAGACTTGGAACCGTCAGTGAAAATTTTCTGATATGAGATGAGAATTTCGAACAGAGCTCCGCATACAACGCCTTGTATGCCAGAGAGCTGGTAGACTCTTTGCAAAAAGCTGCAAGATCAAAACGAATCTCTGGTGTGAAAAAGGTCCACGGAGGCTCATCTGGAAACTTGGAAAAATCGGACACAACTCCTAAGTCTAGACCTGCATTCCGCGTGTGAGGCTGCATACGAAGGCCAAACGGCGGAATACAGTTAGGGTTGTTTTCGAATTTGCTTTGGAACTGAGGATCAAAGACACAGTCATAGGCAGGGTTCTCTGGTTCCGAGAACAGTCTGATATAGTAGTTTCAAAGATAGTTTCAGCTGCGGTTGGACAGTGAGGGTTCACCTGCCTCTGCGTACAGGCTGTACACAGGGGTGTTGCGGAATGCTCCAAGACAGAGACGAAGCCCTTGATGGTGGATAGGGTCCAAGAGTTTGAGGTAAGATGGTCTTGCAGATCCGTACACAGCACAACCATAATCCAATTTGGAACGGACCAAGGCTCTGTAAAGTTGCAGCAGAGTTTTCTTATCAGCACCCCAGTCAGTGTGAGCCACGACCCGTAGAATATTCAGAGCTGTCTGGCAAGAAGTTTTGAGGTTTTTAATATGGCTGAGAAAGTTCAGTTTTTGATTAAAAAAAAAAAAAAAATAACCCCCAGAGATTTGGCTTCCTTAACAGCTGGAATGGTGGACTTATCCAGGAGAATTTCAGGATCAGCAAAAAAACTGACGAAAATTGTGAAAATGGATTGACTGGGTTTTGGTATGTGAAAAGGTAAACCCGTTTTCCTCGACCCACTGTTGAATCCTGTTGACACAAAGTTGGAGTCGACGCTGTACGCTGGCAAAGAAGCTCAAACTGCGTACAGCACGAAGTCGTCAACGAACAAGGAGGACTCAGAGCCCTGGCTTACCAATTTCACAATGTCGTTGATTTTAATGCTGAAAAGGGCAGGAGAAAGGATGCTCCCCTGAGGTACACCCAACTCCTGCCCATGGATGTCCGAGAGTGTGGTGCCAACACGCACCTGGAACTGTCGATCAGCCAGAAAGTTTTCGAATTTAGGGAAAGAGACCACTGATATTTCATTTAGGACAAGAGAACACTGATATTTCGTTTAGGTCAAGAGAACACTGATATTTGATTTAGGACAAGCCAGAGAACACCGATATTTCATTTAGGACAAGAGAACAATGATATTTGGTTAAGGTCAAGAGAACACTGATATTTCATTTAGGACAAGAGAACACTGATATTTAATTCAGGACAAGCTAGAGAACACTGATGTTTCACTTAGGGAAGAGAACACTGATATTTCATTTAGGATCAGAGAACACTGATATTTCATTTATGGAAAGAGAACACTGACATTTCATTTAGAACAAGCTAGAGAACACTGATGTTCCATATAGGGAAAGAGAACACCGATATTTCATTTAGGACAAGAGAACACTGATATTTCATTTAGGGCAAGAGAACACTGATATTTCATTTTGGGCAAGAGAACACTGATATTTCATTTAGGATAAGCTAGAGAACACTGATATTTCATTTAGGATAAGCTAGACAACAATGATATTTCATTTAGGGCCAGAGAACACTGATTTTTAATTTAAGACAAGAGAACACTGATATTTGATTTAGAACAAGAGAATACTGAAAATTATGACAAGAACACTAACAGGTCGCTTTGGACGAGGAAACTAGTAATTCACTCAGGACAAGACTGATAATTTCCCTCAGGACAAGAACTCTGATAATTACGCTGAAGATAAGAACTCTGGTAAGTCACTTAGGACAAGAACTCTGGTAGGTCACTTAGGACATGAAGGTAAGTCACTTAAGACAAGGACTTGAATAATTCATATAAGAAGAGAACTCTTGTAATTCACTTTAGAACAAGAGCTGTAGTAATTCATATAGGACAAAATTCTAGTGACTCACTCTGGACAAAAACTCAAGTAATTCACTTTGGGGAGTTATTCTAATGATTTATTTAGGAAAAGAACACTGATAAAGCACAAGACACTTATAATTCGAGGAAGACAAGTTTACCAGCAATTAACTTAAGACTAAACATTTCTAATTCGGTTAAGGCAAGATCACTCGCAATTACCAGCAATTAACTTGTCATGGCATACGTAATTCAATTAAGGCAAGATTACCAGCAATAAACTTAAGACATACGTAATTCAATTACGGCAAGATCACCAGCAATTAACTTAAGACATGACATACGTAATTCAATTACGGCAAGATTATTAGCAATTAACTTAAGACATGGCATTCGTGATTCAATTACAGCAAGATTACCAGCAATTAACTTGAGACAAGAACAATGGTGATGCTCTTCGATTTTTTTTCATGACTGAATGGCTGATAATTCATTCTGAACACTAACACTAAGAATTCACTTAGAACGAAAATGTGACAATACAACCAGGACAATGACGTTATGGATTCTATCGAGACAAGACCACTGGAAGCTCCATTAGAGCGACAACGATGAAAATCACTTAGCACAAAAAAATTGTGACCATTCCCGACCTGCCCCACCCTGTTTGCTCTTTGTCCCTCCTCCCTTGAAGTACTCAGCGTCCAAACGGACCTTGCCTTCTCTTCTTCTGTAGCTGTCCTTTTTTTTTTTCCGGCGGCCACATTCAACCATTGTCATTTTCTTTGCAAACCTCTCATCTGCAGTCCCTCGACCTTTGACCTTTACAATCAATATCCTGTGATTTCTCCGAGGATGAAAGAGAAGGAAGGGTGGAGGGTGGGACGCGGATGGAGACGAGAGAGATGAGAGAGAGAGAGAGAGAGAGAGAGAGAGAGAGAGAGAGAGAGAGGAAGGGGGATAAATACTAACATTATTTCAGACTCCTGGCGGGCAGTCTCCATTGTTAATGTTACGGTTCAGCTCAGTGTTGGTCTCTATCGACTTCAGGTCATGTCTGATTTGTTCGCGTATAAATTGCATCGTCATTTTCTCTCGTAAATGCACACATACACGCATGAAAGCACACACACAATACGAACACAAACGGGCGCCAGCGCGCGCGTGCGCGCACGCATGCGCGCACACACACACACACGCACGCGCATGCACGCACGCATGCACGCACGCACGCACACACACACACACACACACACGCACGCACGCATGCGCGCGCGCGCGCGCACACACACACACACACACATTTTACTCTGTCAGCCATAAAACAGGACAGTGGAGAAAGATAAGAAAGAAATAAGACCAAATGAAGAGAGAGAGAGAGAGAGAGAGAGAGAGAGAGAGAGAGAGAGAGAGGGAGAGGGTGGGGGGGGGGGGGGGGGGGGAGGAGAACGTGAACGAGAAACAAAAGAGTAGAATGGAACAAGTAGGTGTGAAAGAAACTGAGAAAGAAAGGAAAGATAAAAAAAAAGAAAAAGAAAAAGAAAAGTAAGAAAAAGAAAGACGGCAAAAGAAGCAAAGAAAAAAAAAAAAAAAAGAAAATGACAAAGAAAAAGGCGACCGAATAAAGTATGACAGAAGAAAAATAAGACACAAGAAGACAAGAAAATGGAAGAAAGAGAGAAAAAAAAATGGAAAAGGACATACGAGACAAAGGGAAAAGAACCACAAAAAAGAGGTAAAAAACGACGAAAACAAAGAAAGGAAAAACTAGGAAAAGACAGACAGACAGAAAGAAAAATAACAAGAATAAAAAGGAAGAGAATTAAAAAAAAAAAGTTAAGAAATACAACGCAATGAAATAAACTAAGAAGAAAAGTGAATTGACAAAAACCATAACTAGCATCCTTCACAAGAGATGTACTGAAGAAAGGTCCAGAATGGTTCCTAGTGTAAATTTATCAAGGTTAAAAAAGTAATTGAGTGCACACAGAAAATTGCGGCTGAGATGTAGACAGCCAATAATAATAATAATCAGATTTTTATATCAAAATATAACTTAAAGCATATTGCATAATGTTTGTGACTAACGGACGATATTCAGAAACCTGCAAAAGGGGAAATATGTAATACAGTTCGAGTTCAACAAGAGTGACCTACCCATTTTGGTGGGAAAGATGCTGGTAGACATGCCTAGAAAAATAATTTTGCCCTATCAGTCAGCCCAGCAATCTAAAGAGAGAGAGAGAGAGAGAGAGAGGGGGAGGGAGGGAGGGGGGGGGGGGGGGGGGAGAGAGAGAGAGAGAGAGAGAGAGAGAGAGAGAGAGAGAGAGAGAGAGAGAGAGAGACAGACAGACAGACAGAGACAGAGACAGAGAATGCCAAAACATGGGGGCGAAATGTGCGGCTGTAATACAGTCATATCCGTAATGTTATTCTGATGTGCGCTTTAAACCTAATATTTGACTACCTAGATCGTTGTTTGGCCCACAAATTGAGAAATGATAACTCTATTTGCAAAGAAAAAAAAACAAGAATAATAAATAAATATAAATAAAATAAATGAAAGAAAAAAGCCTGGTCCTCCCCCAGCTTCTTTTCCCGAACAGCTCTATTGCACTATCCACTTGTGTTCGCTGATTTTACTCAAAATTACTGATGACGGGTTTTTTTTTTTCCTTAAAAAGGAACAACAACAAAACCTTTTGCTCCACAATTTTACGAGACCGAGATATACATGTGCAAATAAAACAAATCTTTCACAGATCTATCAAAATCATATATAGCGTATTGTTGTGAGGTGTTTATTCGAAACGCGACTTTCAACCTTTGTTGTTAAATACTTATTCATGTTTGTCGCCACCAATGTCTTTCTGTTGCATATGTCTGTGAAACTTCATATTCGTCGCCAGCCATCCTTTTTTTGTTGTATACGCACGTAAAAGTTTATCGAATTCCGGAGGCAGAAGCATCCTAGCGTTTTATCAGTTTGTATTATCGACGGCGTTTTCAGAAGCAAAGTAACAGGTGCACGTGCTATTTGCCAGTCAGTCACACGTAATGTCTTGTTAGTACATCTGTCATCTTCCGACAGGGATGGTCGAATTGCCAGGGAGTTACAGCTCACAGAGCTGTCATCTTCCGACAGGGATGGTCGAATTACTAGGGAGGTGCAGCTCAGGGAGCTGTCAACAAGGTGCCAGCATGATGTGATTACCTGGCTGTACATCTATTCCCTGTGCGCGGGGCGGGCCATTAGGAAAGGAAAC
>JADBJO010007599.1:75000-77500 GCA_016801955.1 Conus betulinus | reverse complement strand
CTCGCCATGTTGGCTGACGTCAGTCTGCAAGCTCGCGGTGGCCATTTTCGCTCCCCGATTTTGAGACACCAAGAATTTCCTGCTCATAAACTGGTGGACGGAGCGGTTTGTTCACATCCCCCGCATGAATTTCAATCAAGGACAATAATTTCGATGAATGTATGTCCTTGGCATCAGATGTCCTAGAGATCCACTCTCACTGCGTTTTGCATTGGTTGTTCTATTTTTTCAATTGAACACGTTGTCCTTGGCATGCAAGGACTTTGGGTTAACAGACTGCTGGAAGGAGTGCTTTGTTTTACACCTCCTGCACAGCCTTCAGCCCACACAGCCAGCATGACCGGCAGAAGGGATGTGTATGGGAGCAGTTCGGTCCCTTCCACTTCTCTCTTCTCCCGGGTTTCTGAAGTGGACAGAGACCCTTCGTAAGGGACAAAACAGAGCCATCGGATGCCAGACTGGTTGAGCAGCCTGGGTCCAGCTTATTTTGTCTTTGAGGATCGTCTCCATTATGAAGGTCGTCTTGACTCCGAGAGCACCTCTGTGATTATTTTACATGATTTAATCCGTGATTTCTTCACTAGCTTTAAAACAACTCAGTGATTATTTTACATGATCTAAAATCCGTGATTTCTTCACTAATTTTAAACACAACTCAGTGATTATTTTACATGATTTAAAATCCGGGATTTCTTCACTAACTTTCAAACTTTCTGAGGCTAAGAAGACTTTTAACCTTTACAAGAAAACAATGGAAAAGGTACTAAAAGAAAACAGCCGGTATGTCATCATCAAAAAAACAGTTCAAACACAAACATACCAAACTGATCTCCACTCACACGCCGAAGCTCTGAAAACCAGCCAACCTGCAGATTCACAACAAAGAACATTAAAACCGCATGGAACAATTCCTCAGTGCAACAGAAAAGCAGAAATTATCTTGTAAAAAAAAAAAAAAAGACACGTCAGGTGGCAATAGTAAAAAACAAGTTACCTCACCTAACGAAAATGACGCCATCGACAAAAATGTCATGAAAAATAAGAACATGATGCCGCTTCGACAAATACATTTCTCTGGATTTCCTAGTCGAGGCCATCATGTGTGACTGATACTCTCAACGGTTTATCGGGCGCTGAGTAGGGGTTGTCGTGAGGATGTAAAGTAATCCAGTCTAAATCATCGTCAATTCTGGACTTGGGAAGGAGCCCTAGACGCATCTGAGTATGGAGCCGATTTCCAAAATGGATGCCGCCATCATTCACAGAGGACTGACTGATTAACCGAAAACCGAAACATCTAACACAGTTAGCAAGTCTTGCCGGAACAGACAGTAGCGTCAGGAAAGACACACCCAGAAGAAGTACGGGTGCGACCCAGAGAAGTACTGTTCTTTTTTCTCCTTCTAGTGGCTGTTCGAACAAGACTTGCTAACTGTGTCAAGATCTTTCGGTTTCCGCTTATTCAATCCGCTAAGTGACCAAACATTGTCTGCACGACCTAAGACGAAAGTGGTCGCAAACAGAGTGCCACGAATGTTAGACCCCCTGCTGTGCACCCAGCGAAAGCTTTCCCATGCTCAAACTGGCTGGTGGGATGGGGAAGAAACGAAACGAGTCACGTTTTGTTTCACCAGGAAAATCACTCACCAAGTACAGATTTATGAGAGACGACTCTTTCACACGGCTGCCAGAGGTTCCAGTGCCTTGGTTGGAAGAAAGAACCCAACCTGTGTAGTCGAGCAGGCAAAGGCACAACGTTGGAAAAGCCACCCAACCCCTGTACTATGGCAACCAAGGCACAACGTTGGAAACGTTGAAAAGCCACCCAACCCCTGTACTATGGCAAACCAAGGCACAACGTTGGAAAAGCCACCCATCCCCTGTACTATGGCAAACCAAGGCACAACGTTGGAAAAGCCACCCAACCCCTGTACTAGGGCAGACCCAAGGCGGACAGCACAGACGAGACCCACGCAGGGATGTTTGAGGCTCCAAGAAAATTTATCGGGTGGCGAAAAAGATGTAACCAGGATAGTGCAATGTGGCAACCATTGGCAATGCGGACATATGATGTGGTGCAAGTGCTTCTCTAGACGTGCTCTAACAAAAACATGATTGACAAACATAAATTCAGTTTTTGTTTGATGATCAGATTCGATCAGTTCCATACGTCATACATGTTTTAATTCTTTCTTTTCATCATAGTCACATTAGTAGTGACAAATGTTAAGAATAGATTTTAATAAACGTCTTGGTCAACTTTGTGATGAAAATTCCATGGAACAATTATTTAGCAATTTAAAAAAAAAGATCATTATCATCATTGCGTTTTTGTGGTTGCACTTTCTTTCAGTCGTGTAATGACTTTTTCCTGTTGATTATGACCACTGGAATATTTTTGTTATGTGTCTTGCGACAATAAAAAGGCCTACATTACATTACGGCAGCTCTCTCTCTCTCTCTCTCTCTCTCTCTCTCTCTCTCTCACACACACACACAC
>JADBJO010007599.1:67500-70000 GCA_016801955.1 Conus betulinus | reverse complement strand
TGACAACATACCCACATTTCTTCTCAAACACACTCTACCTTCTTTATTACGTACATATAATGTATCAGTTGAAACCAATGTCTTACATCAAGCGTCCGAATATGCTAAAGTAATCTTTCTTCTATACTGTTCAAAAAAAAAGAAACGCAACAAGTGATATTTTGGAATACGATGCAATATTTACATATTCCCACCATGAATGATGTTGACAAATAGCAGAATTGATTCACCCGTTCCTCTGCCATGTCGGTGTACAAGTTCAGCGCATGCCGTGCGATAAAACACGTGCTGGTGGGCTAAAATCTAGTGCTGTAAACTTTCGACTGTCGACAGATTTGCAGACGGGAAATTCACGTGCAAAGCACAGAATACAATGCTGACAACACCTCCATAGCAGGGTATAAAAAGGGTTTGGCTCCATTGAAAAATGAAACCAGAAACGAAAGGAAAGAATGCCAAATCTGAACAGCCAACAACGAGAAAATGCGATAGGCCGGTTGCAGGCCGGGCAGAGTCGAGCAGCTGTTGCCAGACATTTCAATGTGTCCAGAAGCACCATCAGTAAGCTTTGGAACCGGCTTGGAACGACGGGGTCAACAGCAGATCGACCTCGTTCAGGACGGCCAAGGTGCACAACCCAAGCCCAAGATCGCTACATCACGCTCCGCCATGTTCGGGATCGTTTTCCTGTCTGCCTCCTCTACAGCCCAGGCCATCCCTGGCCACAGACGTGTAAGCGGGCAAACCGTACGCAATCGTCTACATGCTGTTGGAAGGAGGGCTCGAAGACCTGTCCGAGGACCCGTTATGACTCAGCGTCATCGCCAGGCACGACTTCAGTGGTGCATGCAACATCTTCCCTGGGCTGTTCATCGTGAATAGAGACAGGTTTCATTCAGATACGAATCACATTTCCTGCTGCAACGCCATGACCGGAGGAGGAGGGTCTATCGCAGAACGAATGAACGCTATGCACAGAACTGTGTTGATCAGGCAGGCACCTCCCATGGTGGTGGAGGTGTAATGATATGGGGAGCCATCAATTTCAGTGGCAGAAGCCCCCTAGTACTGGTCCAGGGACGACTTAATGCTCAGCGCTACATTGCAGAAATCCTCCCGCCTCACGTTCTTCCACTCCTGGCTGCTCCTGGTTCCATATTCATGCATGACAATGCTCGGCCACACTCAGCCCGCTTAACACGACATTTCCTGGCTGCCAACAACGTCAATCTCCTTCTTTGGCCCTCTATGTCACCGGATTTAAACCCAATAGAGCACATTTGGGATGAGTTGGATCGCCGAGTCCGTGCCCGAGTTAATGCCCCTACAAATGAACGAGAGTTGTTCCAGGCTCTTCAGGAGGAGTGGGACACCATTCCACTGCGCGTCATCCGCAGTCTGCTGCGATCCCTGCCCAGGCGACTTCAAGGTGTGATTGCTGCTCAGGGAGGACACACACGCTACTGACGTTCGAAAGGTGTGAGCTCTTCTGTAATGACTTTTTGGCACTGTTTTTTTCAACGCAAAATCAGATAAGCCATTATGTTTCAATCATCTCTACTTTAAAGGTGTTTTGCAGTTACCTGAAAATGTACAATGTTTTGAAAATAGTAAAGGCAGGTGACCAATTGCTGCTGTTGCGTTTCTTTTTTTGAACAGTATATAATTGAATAGTTCGTGGGATCCCCAATAATTTCAGACCTATATTATCACTATCAGTCATCCAAACCCTTCGAAAGACACATACACACTTAAGCACCTAATTCATGGAGAAAAAAACAAAACTCTTTCATCCATTCAAGTTTGGATTTAGCTCTAATCATTCCTGCCATACAGCATTATCACGAATGTGTGACTCATAGTTTTCAAATATGAACCAATCACAATTGACAGGAACTGTTTTTTCTTGACTTTCAAAGGGCGATCGATCTCGTTGATGATTCCGTTTTATTTTTCAAGCAAAAAAAACTATCAATTAGAACAATTCCTCAATAGACTTGTTCTTTTATTTGTACGTGAATAGCAGTGCCCAGTATGTGCTGCTTAATGGCAACACGTCATCTACAGACTTTTGTTAGACATGGAGTCCCACAAGACTTAGTGCTACACCCCCCTTCTTTTCTATATGCCCATCAACGATTTACCACCACCCACATCATTTTTACCTCTATGTCCATCAACGATTTACCACTATCCATATCGGTTTCACCTCTACTTCAGTTCTCTGTCTCTGTCCCTTTCTTAATCTCTCTGTCTCTGCCTCTGTTTCTTTGTCTTTCTGTCTCTCTGTCTGTCTCTGTCCATGCCTGTCTGTCTGCCCCCCCCCCCCCCCCCCTCTCTCTCTCTCTCTCTCTCTGCAAATAGCAGAGGGGATGGGCAAAGGCGAGAGTGGCTGGGTAGTTGGAGGAAACAAACCTGAAGATGAAGAAGAAAACGTTATAGTGTGACGATTATCCCCCTCCCCCCCTCTCACTGGTAGGCAAAGAGGACCACCACAGCC
>JADBJO010007599.1:42500-57500 GCA_016801955.1 Conus betulinus | reverse complement strand
GTCATGAATGTGATGACTTGGTGACAATTCTCGGCGTGGAGAGAAGGGACGTATTTTAAGGTGGTGTGATAAGGGACGTATTCTGAGGTGGTGTTAGAAGGGACGTATTTTGATGTGGTGAGAGAAGGGACGTATTTTGAGGTGGTGAGAGAAGGGACGTATTTTGAGGTGGAGAGAGAAGGGACGTATTCCGCGGTGGTGAGAGAAGGGGCGTATTTTGAGGTGGTGAGAGAAGGGACGTATTTTGAGGTGGTGAGAGAAAGGACGTATTTTGAGGTGGTGAGAGAAGGGACGTAATCCGAGGTGGTGAGAGAAGGGACGTATTTTGAGGTGGTGAGAGAAGGGACGTATTTTGAGGTGGTGAGAGAAGGGACGTATTTTGAGGTGGTGAGAGAAGGGACGTATTCCGAGGTGGTGAGAGAAAGGACGTATTTTGAGGTGGTGAGAGAAGGGACGTATTCCGAGTTGTGAGAGAAGGGACGTATTCCGAGGTGGTGAAAGAAGGGACGTATTTTGAGGTGGTGAGAGAAGGGACGTATTTTGAGGTGGTGAGAGAAGGGGCGTATTTTGAGGTGGTGAGAGAAGGGACGTATTCCGAGGTGGTGAGAGAAGGGACGTATTCCGAGATGGTGAGAGAAAGGACGTATTTTGAGGTGGTGAGAGAATGGACGTATTTTGAGGTGGTGAGAGAAGGGATGTATTTTGAGGTGGTGTTAGAAGGGACGTATTCTGAGGTGGTGAGAAAACGGACGTATTCTGAGGTGGTGAGAGAAGGGACGTATTCTGAAGTGGTGAGAGAAGGGACGTTTTTTTTTGCGGTGGTGAAATTTGAAACAGGGGAGGAAACCCATGTTGACCGAACAAGTGTCTCCTTGGATACAATCACAGACATTTATTGACATCACACATCCCCCCTCCCTGTTGATCACACACACACACACACACACACACACACACACACACACACACACACACACACACACACACACACTCACACACACACACACACACACACACACAACAGACACACGCACGCACGCGCGCTCGCGCGCGCGCACGCACATACACACACACACACACACACACACACACACACACACACACACACACACACACAACGCACACACGCACGCACATACGCATACAGACACACAGACACACACACACACACGCGCGCGCGCGCGCGCGCCCGCGCAGAGAGAGAGGGAGAGAGAGAGAGAGAGAGAGAGAGAGAGAGAGAGAGAGAGAGAGAGAGAGAGAGACAGACAGACAGACAGACAGATTTGAATGGAGACGGTGGGAGTGGAAGAGAGATGGGGGGGGGGGGGGGGGGGGGGGGGGGGGGGGGAGCAGGAGCGGCACAGCACGCAGAGATAAGAGAAGACGGACACCCACCCCACCCCTCACCCCCACCCCACCGCTCACCCCCCAAACGCGCCCTCCTCACACACACACACACACACACACACACACACACACACACACACACACACACACACACTCAACAACTCCATGTTGAATCCCTAAAGTGATAAGCAGATAGCTGGGTTCACGGTTTCTATCAACTGTTTGAGGAAAGAAAATATTGTGACACCTCTTGATAAAGCCTGTTTGCTAGCACAAATGGTTCTCTTCTTCTTTTCCAGCATTAGCTCTTTGTTTAGACAAGATCTAGCCCTCAATTAGGACACTACCTCCGTGAACCTGCCGAACTGTAAAGACAGTCCCCCCCCCCCCCCCCCCCCTTTTTCCTGAACATTGTTTGCTTATCTATCCGATTAACAGTATGATAAAGAAGACTCACTTCCTTTTAGTCTGGTTTGTTTTTAGTGTGTCTAAAATATTCATTTTCTAAATAAAGAGGGTTATGAACACTTAAAAAGAAAATGTTTCGAACACTTAAAAAGAAAATCAGTATATACCAAATTCATCTCCCAGATAAGATTTTCTCGGGTCTGATCTCCAACACTCTTCTGTTTGTTTATGCCTTTCTTACCTCAAAGTTGAAATTAACCATCCATTTTCTCTAGGGCATATCCTGTTTTTTTTTTTTTCTACTTTTTTTTAAAAAAAATCCGATCTGACTTTCAATTAAGAGCGCTTTTTCTGTTTTTGAAACACATGTATCGTGTCCTCCATCCCCTGCTCTCACCACCTCATCAAAAAGTTTACCTCTTGTCTTTTTCTGTGTACTGTCTACTTGTTGGTCTATGAATGGTGTACACTCTAAGAACACCGCTTCCCCCCCCCCCCCCCCCTTCTTTATGGAGCGTTCCCTGCCCTTGTATACCACATCCACATTCCCTGCCCTTGTATTCCACATCCACATTCCCTGCCTTTGTATACCACATCTACATTCCCCACCTTTGTATACCACATCTACGTTCCAGGTGTTTGCATACACGTTTATTTTCCCTGCCTTTGTATACTACATCTACATTCCCTGCCTTTGTATACTAAATCTACAGTCCCTGCCTTTGTATACCACATCTACATTCCCTGCCTTTGTATACTTCATCTACATTCCTCACTTTTGCATACCACGTTTACGTTCCCTACCTTTGTGTATACTACATCTACATTCCCTGTCTTTGTATAGTACATCTACATTCCCTGCCTTTATATACCACATCTACACTCCCTGCCTTTGTATACCACATCTACGTTCCCTGTCTTTGTATACCACATCTACGTTCCCTGCCTTTGTATTCCACATCCACATTCCCTGCCTTTGTATACCACATCTACATTCCCCACCTTTGTATACCACATCTACTTTTCAGGTGTTTGCATAACACATCTATTTTCCCTGCCTTTGTATACTACATCTACATTCCCTGCCTTTGTATACCACATCTACATTTCCTGCCTTTGTATACTTCATCTACATTCCCTGCCTTTGTATACCACATCTACATTTCCTGCCTTTGTATACTACATCTACATTCCCTGCCTTTGTATACCACATCTTCATTCCCTTTCTTTGTATACCACATCTAAATTCCCTGGCTTTGTATACCACATCTATGTTCCAGTTGTTTGCATACCAAATCTACATTCCCTGCCTTTGTATACCACATCTACTTTCCCTGCCTTTGTATATGACATATACATTCCTTGCCTTTGTATACTACATCTACATTCCCCACCTTTGCATACCACATCTGCGTTCCCTGCATCTGTATTTCTACATCTACATTCCCTGCCTTTGAATACTACATCTACCTTCCAGTTGTTTGTATACCACATCTACGTTCCAGTTGTCTGTATACCACATCTACATTCCCTGCCTTTGTATGCCACATCTACGTTCCCTGCCTTTGTATATCACATCTACGTTTCCTCCCTTTGTATACCACATCTACGTTCCCGGCCTTTGTATACCACATCTACGTTCCCTGCCTTTGTATACTACATCTACATTCCCTGCCTTTGTATACCACATCTACGTTCCCTGCCTTTGTATACCACATCTACGTTCCCTCCCTTTTTGTATACCACATCTACGTTCCCCTCCTTTGTATACCACATCTACGTTCCCCTCCTTTGTAGACCACATCTACGTTCCCTCCCTTTGTAGACCACATCTACGTTCCCTCCCTTTGTATACCACATCTACGTTCCCTCCCTTTGTATACCACATCTACGTTCCAGTTGTTTGAATACCACATCTACGTGTTCCGTCTCTTTGTATACCACATCTACGTTCCCTGCGTTTGTATACATCTAGATTCCCTGCCTTTGTATACGCCTATGTTCCCTGCCTATGTATACCACATCTACATTCCCTGCATCTGTATACCACATCTACATTCTCTGCCTTTGTATACCACATCTACATTCCCTGCCTTAATATACCACATCTACATTCCTTGTCTTTGTACATCACATCTACATTCCCTGCCTTTATATACTATATCTACGTTCCCGACCTTTGTATACCACATCTACGTTCCCTCTCTTTGTATACCACATCTACGTTCCCTGCCTTTGTATACCACATCTATGTTCCCTGCCTTTGTATGCCACATCTACGTTCCCTCCCTTTGTATACCACGTCTACGTTCCCTCCCTTTGTATACCACATCTACGTTCCCTCCCTTTGTATACCACATGTACATTCCCTTCCTTTGTATACCAGATCTACATTCCCTGCCTTTGTATACCACATCTACGTTCCCGGCCTTTGTATACCACATCTACATTCCAGTTGTTTATATACGACATCTTCGTTCTCTGCCTTTGTATACCACATCTACGTTCTCTCCCTTTGTATACGTCATCTACGTTCTCTCTCCCTTTGTATACCATATCTACATTCCCTGCCTGTGTATACCACATCTACGTTCCCTGCCTTTGTATACCCCATCTACATTCCATTCTTTGTATACCATATCTACATTCCCTGCCTTTGTATACCGCATCTACATTTCCTGCCTTTGTATACCACATCTACATTCCCTGCCTTTGTATACCTCATCTACATTCCCTGTCTTTGTGTATCAAATCTACGTTTCAGTTGTTTGTATACCACATCTACATTCCCTGCCTTTGTGTATCACATCTACATTCCCTGCCTTTGTATATCACATCTACGTTCCCTGCCTTTGTATACCACGTCTACGTTTTCCTGCCTTTGTATACCACATCTACGTTCCCTGCCTCTGTATACAACATCTACGTTCCCTGCCTTTGTATACCACATCTACATTCCCTGCCTTTGTATACCACATCTATGTCCCCTGCCTTTGTATACCACATCTACGTTCCCTGCCTTCGTATACCACATCTACGTTCTAGTTAAGACCCTGTTAGGGGAAAATAAACTTTTAGGGAGATTTTAACGGCTAAAGGTCTTCAGAAAAAAAAATAAACCCACCCCTTCATCATCTGGCCCGCTCCACTGCTGATCTGATGGGACTGGCACTCCTCACAGTGTAAGGGAACCGGGCTGTACCCACATTAGGACTGCTGTCAGAAATAGTTTTGGCCGATTCTGTAAGGCGCGGTGACGGTGAGGAAAGACCCACTGACCACTGGAAAAGGTCTGCTGTCAGCAGGAAAGACTGCAACCTGGGATCGTCTTCAGAGAGCACGGGAGACCGTGTGGCGAAAGCGTGGCTGTGTCTGAAGTTGTCCGGGTTTCACTACGTCAGCATTAACACCAACGAATGGGACTAAGGGACGCGTGCAGCAGTTTGCTTGGTGGTGGCGTCTTTTGCCGGCAGGCTCTGCAATCGTGAGATACGGGTTGATACACCCATGAGGGCATTTCCGTAGAGGTTCTGTAGCGTCGTGTCCAGTGACCATTAGAAAAGGGCATCTGTCTGGAAGCAGTTTTGTCCCTTGACGTCCTACTGGAATGCCTTGTGTGTGGTTGCTCCCTATGTCAACACAGTGCAGGGTAATGCATGTAGCTCCCGGACAGTTGGTTCGGCAATTGAGGACAATAGTTCTTTGAGTCCCACTGTCACCTCCAGGTGTATCTATTTCCTAACGGGGCCGAGCCACGTTCAGGTCATGAGGCTAAGTGACCCTTCTGATGTCAGAAACAGTTTTCGCACAGCCAGAATTCAAACTGCACCAACACTTTCTTCCAAGTGATCAGCGACCCTGTTTAAAGGCTTTATGGGTTAAACCCTGCACCGACACTTTCTTCCAAGTGATCAGCGACCCTGTTTAAAGGTTTTATGGGTTCAAACCTGCACCAACACTTTTTTCCAAGTGACCAGCGACCCTGTTTAAAGGCTTTATGGTTCAAAAACTGCACCAACACTTTCTTCCAAGTGATCAGCGACCCTGTTTAAAGGCTTTGTGGGTTCAAACCTGCACCAACACTTTCTTCCAAGTGATCAGCGACCCAGTTTAAAGGTTTTATGGGTGTGGTTTTGGATAGGTGTTACTGCAAATCTGCTCCAGGTTTTCTGAATGTGGTTTTGGAAGGTCTAGGAACAGGCATGTTTAAGATTTGTCAATGTCGTTTTGGGGGAAAGATCACGAAAGCTCCACTCAGAATGTCTGAATGTGGGTTTGAAAACGTCTCATGATAATTATATTTAGCGCTTTGAAAGTGATTTGGCAAAGATTTAACGATAGGCCTGATCAGGAGGTGTGAATGTGGGGTTGGAAAGGTCTGAGGGTAGATACATTCAGCGTTTCTGAAAGTGGTTTGGGGAGATTTCATGGTAGGTCCACCCACGGTATCTTGATATGGATGTGGAGACGATCAGCGACAGGTCCACCCAGGGTATCTGGATATGGGCTTGGTGAGATTCCACTGCAGGTCAACTCATTTCCCTTCTCTCCCTGTTCTCTGATCACTGATGAAGACTGATGGGGAGATAATCAATAGTTCTCTGATCACTGATGAAGGCTGATGGGGAGATAATCAATAGTTCTCTGATCACTGATTCATGGGGAGATAATCAATAGTTCTCTGATCACTGATGAAGGCTTAGGGGGAGATAAAAATTCTCTCTGGGGAGATCACAGTCTCCATCTGGAATGCTTCCTTGCTGCACAAATCACCCCTCCCCCCTTTCTCCCTCTCTTGTCTCGTCTCTTCCCCTGTCTCCACTTCATCCCCCCCCCCCCCCCCCCCCCCCCCCCCGCCTCCGTCTTTGCTTTCTTTGTCGTCATTTTCATATCCGGCTTTCAAAACGCACGTGCCCAACCTCGCCCTCATTCAGTACACCCTCTCCTCCCTCGCTCTCTGTCTTTTCTTCCCTTTTCTAATCGTTTATTCATGTTTCGTTCGTTTGTTCATTTCTTTTGTCAGGTCAGGTCAGGTCCATTGTGTTCGGCACTTCAATGTCTGGTTCACCGTCACCTCGGGAATGACTTTGTACATGCACAGACTGGTTTTGAATTATTCATGAGAGAGAGAGAGAGAGAGAGAGAGAGAGAGAGAGAGAGAGAGAGAGAGGGTGAAGGAGGGAGGAGGGAGGGAGGGAGGGAGATAGATAGATAGAGAAAGAGATAGAGACAGAGAGCGAGCGAGAGAGAGAGAGCGAGAGAGAGGCAAAGAGAGAGAGAGAGAGAGAGAGAGAGAGAGAGAGAGAGAGACGCGAAAGAGAGAGAGAGAGAAAGAGAGCGAGAGAGCGTAAGAAAGAGAGAGAGCGAGAGCGAGAGAGAAAACGAGAGAGAGAGAGAGAGAGAGAGAGAGAGAGAGAGAGAGAGAGAGAGAGAGAGAGAGAGAGTCAGTTCTCTCTGTCCCTCTCTCTTTTTTTTTCCGTTTTGTACAACAGCACAAACATCAATGTCTCCACAACAACACATCACTTTTTGTACAACAACACGAAATGAGAAAAAAAAAGGAAGACACAAGACTTCCAGCGGAAACTGATGACGTTATTCCCAGACATGACAGGCTGGAGGGTTTTCTTACGGGGTTTTTGGAGATGCTGTCCGATCCATCAGAAGACGCAAGTCCAGCACACAGGGCGTGCCGACAGTCAGTCCGTCCTGCTGCTGTCTGAGGGGGATTGTGGATGACGAGTTTGGTGGGGAGAAAGAGAAGTTGACGGGATGGAGAGAGAGAGAGAGAGAGAGAGAGAGAGAGAGGGGGGGGGGGGGGAGGGAGGGAGGGAGGGAGGGAGAGAGAGAGAGAGAGAAGAGAGAGAGAGAGAGAGACAGACAGACGACAGACAGACAGACAAAGAGAGACTGAGCCAGAGAGAGAGAGAGAGACAGACAGACAGACAGACAGACAGAGCCACAAAGAGAGACTGAGCCAGAGAGAGAGAGAGAGAGAGAAGAGAGAGAGAGAGAGAGAGAGAGAGAGAGAGAGAGAGAGAGAGAGAGAGAGAGAGAGAGAGAGAGCGGGAGCTGTACATCATAAGCTGAAGGAAACAAAATAGCTGGCCGGCGTAAGTAAATGGTGAACGAATGAACAAATAAGTGAGACACGAAGGGAAGATGTAACAAGAAAAAGAATGGAAGAAAGGGGAAATTACCGCTTGAGAGGGTGGGTGCACAGGAGGAAAGGCGAAAAAAATGATAATGATCAGAAAGAAATGGACAATGCAGACAGAGCAGAAAGAAGGGGAGGGGAGGAAGGGACACACACACACACACACACACACACACACACACACACACACACACACACACACACACATACACACACACACACACACATACACAGAGATAGAGGGAGAGAGAGAGAGAGAGAGAGAGAGAGAGAGAGAGAGAGAGAGAGAGAGAGAGAGAGAGAGCAGACAGACAGACTGACAGAATTAGAAAAGGAGAGAGAGAGAGAGAGGGGGGGGAGGGAGGGAGGGAGGGAGACAGACAGACAGACAGTTAGGCAGGCAGACAAACGGACAGAGACAGAGGCAAAGAAACAGAGAGAGAGAGAGAGAGAGAGAGAGAGAGAGAGAGAGAGAGAGAGAGAGAGAGGAGGGAGGGAGGGAGGGAGGGAGGAGGGAGAAAAAACATTGATAAAAAAACATTGATCTTCTCTCTCTCTCTCTCTCTCTCTCTCTCTCTCTCTCTCTCTCTCTCTCTCTCTCCCCCCGTTTCAGTCAGTCAGTCAGTCTGTCTGTCTGTCTATGTCCCGTGATTAATTTAAAATTAGTCTGTCCGGGTGAAAAATCATTGCCAAGGGAATTGTACATCAGAGATTGAAGCGAACAAAAACAACCGACCTGCCTAGGTAAATAAAGAAATGAATGAAACACGAAGAAAAGAGATTAAAGAAGAGAAGAAAAAGAAAGAAAAAAGAAGTGAAATTAATGCTTGACAGGGTGGGTGTGTACATGGGTAAAGCTGGAAAAACAATAGTGATCAGAAATAGAAGGGACGATGCACACAGAGAAGAGAGAAAGGGGAGGAAGGGGCAGAGAGAGAGAGAGAGAGAGAGAGAGAGAGAGAGAGAGAGAAAACGGAAACGGAAACGGAATTTATTCAATAAAGGCCATAGCCCCATTTGAAGGGGAGTGAATTCATAAAATGTTATACAATAATAAACAAAATAAAGCAAGCAAAGTCAAAACAAATACCAAATACCGACATGCTAATATTATTTCATAGATCAGTTAAATTGTTATACAGATGAATAAGGTATTTCAGTTCTGTTAACAAATTTGCGCGTCTTTGGAAAACTTTATACAGATATAAGCTCAAGTTCTTCATAATGTGTTCATTCTGATTAGACATAAGCAGAGATACACGGAAGAGACATGGATGATGTGCATAAAACTTACGAGGTATATATTCTTTTCTCAGTCATCGAGAGCAGGACAGCAAAGTAATATATGTAATTCATCTTCTTTTGCACTTTGACACATTGGACATATCAAATCGTTTACTGTATGGTTTTTATATCGATTGCAATGTATTGTCATATCAGTGACCCCTAGTCGAAACATCGTCAAATGTCGCTTGATGTGTCTGTCTACATCTAGTAAAAAATAGCTTTCACAGTTTCTAGAGGATTTAAAAGTCCTGTACCAAGAGAATCTTTCACTTCGCTGTATATGATCTTCCCAGTTTTGCCACCTACAATCGATCAACCTTTGTCGAAATTCAATCAGGAATCTTTTAACATCTTGCACTCCCTGATTTAACCATACAAACCCAAACCCGTTTTGACATAACATTTCACGAACATTCATGACCCATGTTTGTTTGCCCTTAGAATCTAGATTCAACAACATCCTATAAGCTATTAGTGGTAACCTATTTTCACCCCCATACGTAATATTTTTAGCCAATATCTTATGCAACGAATATTTGATTCTATATAAATAGGGTGACGTCCCGTCTCTCCATAAACTAACTCATTAGGGGTTTTGGTATGAACGCCTAGGAATTTCTTTAGTGCATACAAGTGAATCTTTTCAATATGTGTTACTGCCTTATCCAATCCCCACAATTCCGCGCCATACATATAGCTATAGGTAAAACCTGAGAATCAAATATCTTAAGAAATACATTTAAAGAATGACTTTTAAGCAAAAACAACTTACGGATAACACACAATAAAGCCTTCTTTGCTCTGCTTCCCAAGTCTTCACAGGCAACTACAAAACTAAGACGAGTGGTGAAATATATGCCAAGGTATTTGTAACAGTTTACAACGGACATTTGTTCACAATTTAAGAACCACCTCTCTCTTGCTGCTAGATATCCACCTTTTCTAAACACTACAATGTTGCTTTTGTCCATATTAACTTTAAGTTTAAGTTGGGATGCTGCATTACAAAGATTGTTCAACTGATTTTGAAGGCCAATAGGTGTTTCAGAGAGCAGTGCGATATCATCAGCTAATAACAAAATAAACAATCAATGGAACCAGGGATAGTGTTGCACCATGTTTTCCTTTTTGAATTATATCTTGAGCTAATTCATTTATGAATAAAGAGAAGAGGACAGGGCTACATGAGTCACCCTGCTTAACACCTCTTGTACACATGATATAATCAGTAAAATCAGTACCACATCTCACCTTTGCTTTAAACACAGTCATACATACTTTTAATACATTTTATAGATCTTACCTTTAATCCCATTCTTTTGTAGAACAGGCCAAAGCAGTATTCTTGAAACAGAATCGAACGCCTTTTCAAAATCAATAAAAGCTACGTACAACTTACGATTCCAAGAGAATTGTTTCTGAACTATTGCTAAAAGGGTGAACATTTGATCAATAGTAGAATAGCCTTTCTTAAAACCGGCTTGGTGTTCACCTGTAATGTTATTCTGTTGAACCCACTCTTGTAACCTACAATTAATAATTGAACTATAAAGTTTACTACTTACATCGCAAAGAGATATGCCCCTATAATTACCCGATCATTTACCGAACCCTTTTTAAACAATGGCAGTATAATAGCTTCTGACCATTTTTCAGGAAATATTCCTTGAGTAAAAAGGGCATTAAAGAATCTCACAAGGAAATCAACAATAGACTCACCACCATGCTTATACAATTCACCAATAATTCCATCCGGCCCTGCCGATTTTCTGTTCTTCAGCTTTTTTATTGCTAGCAATACCTCCTCTTTTGAAATTGGGCGATCATAAGTATCAATATTATTATCCGTATCAGTTATTTCTTCTTCCACATTACAATAATATTCTTCATCACCATCTCTTTGCAGTAATTCTGTAAAGTGTGATACCAGTCATCAACAGAGAGAGAGAGAGAGAGAGAGAGAGAGAGAGAGAGAGAGAGAGAGAGAGAGAGAGAGAGAGAGAGGGAGGGAGGAAGGGAGGGAGGGATAGAGAAGTCTGCAGCAGGAAACGTTCCAGATGAGGATGGTAACTCCCCTTGGAGATGCATACTTGATTATCTCCCATGGGCTTTCGTTGGGATGATCAGAGAGGAGAGGAATGAGCCTGTGTACAGTGGAACCTGTCCAAAACTACAGCCACCGGTGCCGGAGCTGCGGCGGGGCCGACCGGGGTGTGGCTGTGTATGGCGTGTCGGAAATGAGCAGCGTGGGTGCACTGCCTCTGAGGTAGCGGAGAAGTTGGGACAGCAAAAACAGAAACAAACAAACAAACAAACAATCAAACAAAAAAAACTACATCCACACATCTGAGTAGAACGGTGTTGAAACCAGTCCTAGATTTATAGGGAAAACTTTCCCTAAACCAGGTGCAGAAATCATGAATAGATTTATAAGGAAAACTTTCCTAAATTCATGTGCAGAAATCATAAGTAGGCATGTTGTAAAGTGGAGAATCATGTGGTGGAGTTGTATGTTCAGCGCTTTATACATCAATCAAATTAGATCACACGATTTTTTTTAACTAATGACGATGAATTTATTGATGTGATGTCTTTACTTGATTGCTTATGTATAGTTATTGCAAATAAATACATAAAAAATATCAACGACAATTATTGTCAGTCTTTCCTGACTTTCTTGTTGTCGCCTGCGTTTGATCTCGGTGGATTTTGCTGCAGCTGGTGACTGCTATCCCGGTTCAGGACTGTAAACTGGGACACCAAGATACTATCATCCCGGTGGATATTGGGATACCAGGATACTGGAATACTTGGAAAACTGGAATAGCTGGATACTGGAATACCAGGATACTAGAATACTTGAATCTTTGGATACTGGAATACCGGAATCACTTGTTGAATGTCTAAGTGTAAGATTTCTGTTGACATAGTCCGTCTTCGGTATTGCCCAGACAGGTTTTTATCCCTATCCTACTGGCATAAAAATAAATACAGTTACTGCATGAAAGACAAATGCTTATACCAACAATATGAAATACAACACCGTAGTGTGCTCGTGTTTGTTGTCCGAACTCCAAAATCTTCAATGGATGCATGAAAGCCAGCTTGTTTATCAATATACATAACCTGTTTGCTGCAACATGCAGTGTGCCCAATGAAGAAGATACTGCATTTGGACACATATGTCATTTTGTCATGACATGATTTAGATGCTTGCATTGCCCCCGCATCGGAACACAGTCGTTAGTTCTTCAAAAACTAGTCACGTTTATCTTTTTTTTTAATTAAAGTATGTGCAGATGAACACCTATGTGCACAATGATAAGATTTCAATAGGAATGGATTCCATAGACGAAGATGAGTAGCCTACTGCTGTCCCTTCATCCTTGTCAAAATGTCAGTCCTTATCAGTAAGTAATTACATTTAATTTTACAGTAATTATGCATCTAATAATCAAGTATTGGGTAATCTTAGTAAATTAGCCAATATTTAGGAAACTAAATACTATCATACTGGGTATGAATTTAGTGTCTACATAATAAATGTGTGTATCTATTTTAAATCTCCTCCCAAACCAACAGTGGCTGGATATTGGTATATGTAAGTACACCTCTAGTTTTTTTTGTTTGTTTGTTTGTTTGTTCTTTGTGCGCTTAGAATTATCTACGTTTTCACCCTGAGGTGGTGCACATGGAGGAAAAAAACGACCAAGGGGTAATCACTGCCAGAGGCCTGATATACGTGGGCGCTCCAGCGCAGGCACGCAGGGCAAGCATACCTGTCGACACGGAGCAGCTAGGCTATGTGTCTTGCTTCTGCCAAGAGTCTGGAATGAGCATTGACCGTTGGCAGGTCCTGGGGGCTCTAGCGGCTTGCGCAGGGTCAACACCAGTGCTGGCAGAGCATCGGCTGTCAGTTGGAATGGATGAATACTGGATGCAGATTCCACTAACTATATCTGACGTAGAATATCAAGCAGCTTTTTATCGGTAGGGTCGTAGAGCGCGTCACAATGCATCTGTTGGCCCTCCAGAGCGCACATTCACTCCTGTCTGTAGTATTTCGGACCACAGTGCATCTGTTGGCCCTCCAGAGCGCACATTCACTCCTGTCTGTAGTATTTCGGACCACAATGCATCTGTTGGCCCTCCAGAGCACACAGTCACTCCTGTCTGTAGTATTTCTGACCACAATGCATCTGTTGGCCCTTCAGAGCGCACAGTCACTCCTGTCTGTAGTATTTCTGACCACAGTGCATCTGTTGGCCCTTCAGAGAGCGCACAGTCACTCCTGTCTGTAGTATTTCTGACCACAGTGCATCTGTTGGCCACCCAGAGCACACAGTCACTCCTGTCTGTAGTAATTCTGACCACAGACAGGAACATCGGTAGTGACGGTGGTGTTGTGGCTGACCATCAACTTGGTCTTCACGGCGTTAATTTCCATGCCCATATCTTGACGTTTTCATAGTCATTCAACCAGCTCGGCCAATTTGCTTACTAGACCATCGACGTCATCTCTTCAATGCTGACTGTGCTAACGTGATCTTCTAGCGCATCAGTCATGATGAATTCAGAAATGTATTAAAAAGTGAGTGAGAGAGAAGATAACCCTGACGAACTCAAATGGAAAAATGAAACCACTTTTCGATAGCACCATGTATGGGTCTCGCACAAGTCGCCTGAAGTAAGGTTACTGGTTGGTGAGCTTCTGCCTGACGTTGTCATTCTTCATTGTGCCCCATAGTGCCTTCTGCCTGACGTTACCTCTTCATTGTGCCCCATAGTGCCTTCTGCCTGACGTTACCTTTCTTCCTCGTGCCCCATAGTGCCTCCTGCCTGACTTTACCTCTTCATTTGTGCCCTATAGTGCCTTCTGCCTGACATTACCTTTCTTCATTGTGCCCCATAGTGCCCTCTGCCTGACGTTACCTTTCTTCATTGTGCCCCATAGTGCCTCCTGCCTGACGTTACCTTTCTTCATTGTGCCCCATAGCGCCTTCTGCCTGACGTTACCTTTCTTCATTGTGCCCCATAGTGCCTCCTGCCAGACCCTGTCGAAAGCCTTCTTGAAGTCTATGGAGACGTGGTAGATCTCCCTCTCGTGCTGGAATGCTTTCCGTAGAAAGGTAGGTACGTTAAACATGTGCTCGATGGTATTTCTGCGTGGAAAATTCCAGCCGTTTCTTCAGCAGTGATGGTTTGTGATTGCGGTTGCAATCCATTCAAAATTATTCTAAGCATCCATTTGCTGGCATGGATAACCCAGCGTATAGTGCAGTAGTTCTGGCATTGTGTAAGATGTCTTTCTTAGTAAGCACGGCACTAACTGTTTGCGTCCCTGGCATGGGCCGCTCCCAAGTGTACCAGATTTTCTACCATATGGGATACACAATATCAACTGCTATATTTCCGCCATGTTTAAAGAATCCTGCAGGGAAGTTATCGATGCTTGCAGCTTTTCCACATTTCAGCGATTTCACTGCAGCTCTGACTTCTTCACGGAGAACGGGGAAAATCATCCTAAGTAAAGCCTTCCCCAGACCCCGTCCATCAAGCCTTAAAACTGGGTGATTGAATTATAGCAGCAAGGTCTTATTGAGGATGTAAATATGGTCTAAACATGAAGAAATATATCCCAGAAACATACGAGAAACGACTATTCCTAACTGGGATGCAGTTTGTGTATGTGTGTGTGTGTGTGTGTGTGTGTGTGTGTGTGTGTGTGTGTGTGTGTATGTGTATAAATAGACAGGTGCAGAATGCATGTTGCATGTATTGTGCTGACTTGGCCTCTCTGA
>JADBJO010007599.1:27500-30000 GCA_016801955.1 Conus betulinus | reverse complement strand
AGGTCATCATCTCCATCAGGAAAGCTTCCTGGCCGCAGCCCTCCCTCCGCCCATATCACTATCCCCTTTCCCCCTCCTCCTCCTCCTCCACTTTCTCTCTAATCTCGTTGCTACACCCCCTTCTTATTTTCTCTGTTGCCATTGTTGCTTCCTTTCCCTTCTCTATTATATTTCGATTTCCCCTGTGCATTTACCCACCCATGCCCTCATCTATATTCCTTCCCCCTCTTCTTTCATCTTCTCTCTTTCTCTAACCTTGCAGATCGGATTGCACGGATTCTGTCTCCTCACTTGCATCTGTTCCTGTTATGTGACAGACTGGTCACATCCCTTTGTTCTCTGTCTTATCCTGTGTCTCTTCCTGTTACGGGCAGTCTGTATGTCACATCCGTTTGTTCTCTGTCCCTGTTACGGGCAGTCTATCTGTCACATCCCCTTTGTTCTCTGTCCCTGTTACTTACAGTCTGTCACATCGTTTTGTTCTCTGTCTCATCCGGTGTCTCTTCCTGTTACGGGCAGTCTGTATGTCACATCCGTTTGTTCTCTGTCCCTGTTACGGGCAGTCTATCTGTCACATCCCTTTGTTCTCTGTCCCTGTTACGGGCAGTCTATCTGTCACATCCCTTTGTTTCTCTGTCTCTGTTACGTGCAGTCTGTATGTCACATCCGTTTGTTCTCTGTCCCTGTTACGGGCAGTCTATCTGTCACATCCCTTTGTTCTCTGTCCCTGTTATGGGCAGTCTGTCTGTCACATCCCCTTTGTTCTCTGTCCCGGTTACGGGCAGTCTATCTGTCACGTCCCCTTTATTCTATGTCTTCTCCTGTGTCTGTTCTTGTCATTTGCCAGTCTATATGTCACATTTAGTTTCTTCTATGTCTTCTCCTGTGTGTGTTCCTGTCATCTTCCTGTCTGTCTGTCACATCCAATTTATTCACCGGCCTCAAGGCGTGTTTGGAGTTGGTCCACTTTTAACATCCGTTGTCCTTTATTCTTTCATTTTCTTTTTTCCAATTTTCTTTTATTTCTATTTGTCTTCCATCTCACTTTCTCCCCCGCCAATTTTGCTTCCTCCCCATCACTAACCCCCTCCCCCCGCCAACCCTGCTTCCTCCCCCATTACTACCCACCTCCCCCGCCAATTCTGCTTCCTCCCCCATCACTACCCCCCTCCCCCGCCAATTCTGCTTCCTCCCCCATCATATCCCCCTCCCCCGCCAATTCTGCTTCCTCCCCCATCACTACCCCCCCCCCCTGCCAACCCCTGCTGCTTCCTCCCCCATCACTACCCCCCTCCCCCGCCAACCCTGATTCCTCCCCCATCACTACCCCCCTCCCCCGCCAATTCTGCTTCCTCCCCCATCACTACCCCCCTCCCCCGCCAATTCTGCTTCCTCCCCCATCATACCCCCCTCCCCCGCCAATTCTGCTTCCTCCCCCATCACTACCCCCCTCCCCTGCCAACCCTGATTCCTCCCCCATCACTACCCCCTTCCCCCGCCAACCCTGATTCCTCCCCCATCACTCCCTCCCCCTCCCCCACCAACCCTGCTTCCTCCCCCATCACTACCCCCTCTCCCCGCCAACCCTGCTTCCTACCCATCACTACCGCCCCCCCCCCCCCCCCCCCCCCCCCGTCAACCCTGCATCGTCATGAATGACATGCAGACTGGCAAAAAGGAGCCGCACGTCGCTCGGGAAGCGAGGGAAGTCGATGGCACGGTACAGGAGGAAGACACTGGCGTAAAATGGCGATCTAAACTGCCTTCTTTCTTCGTCTGGTGGGAAGAAGTAGCGGGACGTCATAACATGCGACTTGCACTCTTCAGTGACACGTTACGACCCCCGATTGATTGATTGGTTGACTGACTGACTGATCTTTAATACGCAAGGATGAAGATTTTAGGCCAAAGCCTAGTCTTACAATCTGTCCTTCTCATGCATACATTATTTCAACACATATCATTCATACTGACAATTCAACATAGCAACATTGTAATCTAATTCTACAATGATAAGCAAACTATTCATAAAAGCACTAATGAGATGGGGGGATGGTGAAACAGAAGGAAACTTAAACACAAACAAACACAACTACAGAGAGAGAGGTCAGAGGAGGGTGGGGAAGAGAGAATGGTAGGTAGGGGGAGGAGATTAAGGGGGGTAGACAGAGTGGAAGCGGGGATGAACGATTTTAACGGATTAAGATATTATGTTTAGACAATGTATTCAAAGTGTGGCTCACAGAAGACTTTGCGAACGGGCGCTAATAATTTTAATCGAATAATCAAATTACTGAGACATAAAATGTTCATGCAAATGTTTCTTGAAAAGTTTTTAAAGTATTCGTATTTTATAGATTCGGTGAAAGTGAGTTCCAGACATATGGTCCAGAGTAAGCCAGGCTTGTTTTGTATAGATCAATGCGTGGGTAGGGAAGAAGGAATTTCGTCGAGCCAGAAAAGTTGTTCGATCTTAGAAAAGGGGCACTGATATAACATG
>JADBJO010007599.1:5000-7500 GCA_016801955.1 Conus betulinus | reverse complement strand
CTATTTCTGATTGTTGAAAAGTATCTAGAGTTTCAGTTTTTATTGTTTTAAGACATGATGTGTTTTTGGCTCGTTTTGGGAAATCAACATCTGACCTTAAGCCAATTTCATTTTTCAACATTGTTTTCACTTAAAGAGCTTTTAGCAAATATTTAGCGATGGCAAGCTGACGGCATTCATGTAAAGGAAGTACTCCTACCTCTCTATATGTTGCTATTGTTGATGTATGGAAAGGAACCCCCAAGGCCAATCAAAAAGCTTTACAATCCACGCTTTGTAATTTATTTAACAGATATTTTGGAGCAGTGAAAAAAGCTTCTTGACCATACGTAAGCCTAGAGCGAACAAGACTTATCGCTAGATGTTTTAATACTCTGACATCTTGGCTCCAGTACTGTTTACTGATACTTTTTAAAAAAATTTAAAAGTTTTTCTTGCTTTAGATAACAAGTATTCAATGTGATAATTCCAATTTAATTTAGAAGTAATATAAACCCCCAAAAACTTACCCTTTGTTTATATTCCAAAATATCAGACCAATATGGAGGGATGGTAGATTGGGTGGATCAGCACCATTGTTAAATAAAACCAGATGGTTTTCTCAGTTGATAGAGTTAGTCCATTTTCAAGCAAGTAGTTATTTAATTTATCTAATTCCATTTGATAAGTTTTTCTATAGTAATTTATCTCTCTTTTTGGTGACTTCTTTTTCATGGACACATTCATCCACATGCAAATATCATCAGCTGATTGTGTCTGCGCTCCTGGTGTCAAATAGAGACACACCACAGTCCATAATTCTGCGGTGTTCTCACCATCAAGGATTCAAAAAAGAATCCAACAGCACCCCAAAGCAGCCAGTGAAGGATAGTCAAATAGAATAAATCGAAAGTGTGGAGAGGAAAAAAAGTTGCTGAAAAACTAAAAGCATTATGCAAACAGTATAAAATATAGGGGACAATCTTTGAGCCTATGCCTGAGGATCCATTCAAGGATACAAGGGAGGTCAAAAGAGAGCAGTCTGAGTGGTCAGCTCATACCATGTGTATGGACGATTCCATTTCATATATATATATATATATATATATATATATATATATATATATATATATATGAAATGGAATCATCCATACAAATGGTATGACATATCTAGGTGCCAAGGATTAGTGTTTTCTACAGCCACCATTTGGCAGAAACACCGGAATGGGTTGAGGTTAGGCTAAAAAGAAGAATATAAAAAATATAGATATATCTATGGCTGACAGAAACACATCCAAGCTGAATATATATATATATATATATATATATATATATATATATATATATATATATATATATATATATATATATATAATGTATATCATACAGTCATGCACAAAATTGGATTTAGTGTCAGGTCAGTCAGTGCCAGCTGCATGTTAACCCGTTCGACCACGCTCGACTCTTAAGTGATGTCATTTCGCTGTGAAATAAGTCCTATCCTGAAAGAGAAAAGAAAACAATACTCAAACTTTGAATTATGTAAGGATATGCTTTATTTGAATCAACAGGAAATCCTTAGAGATAGTAAAAGTGACGATTCTGTCCGTTAAAAGTAATGTGTTCTGCCAGAGGTTATAGTTTTAAAATAGGGTTACCTTGTTTATCTTTCAACTGCTTAATGCAGATTTCGTAAACTTGTGTGCAGAAAAAAGGAAAGATTCTATGTCTTGCAAACAATGACGAACCTGGATAGATAAAAAAAGACATTCTAATGAACAGTTTATATGGCAGGATCACTTACATAGCAAATGGAATACCAAATAATTGCCCTGGATCGTGCATGGAGATCAAACATGTTTATTTTGAACAGATAAATCGTAATAATTTCTGATCATTACATGATCTAATTTATCTCTTTTAAATATTGACAAGGTGCAAATGTACACGATGCCTGTTAAGTTGTTGCAGAAGGGTAGATTTTTAAATGGTTTTGATTCCATTAATCCAGAATAGCATCTATTGTAATTGAATACTTTTGCTCCTAAAATTACTTTTTTCATCTTCATGGTCTTTATTCATCAGCATCAAAGAAGTTTCAAATTTTTGAGGCCCTGCATGCCTGACTCGTAAAAGATTTTTGCTCCTAAAATTACATTTGTTACTTTAACAGAAATATTAAGTGCTGTGGTATCAAGAATGAATATGTGTCGAACTGACTGATCACAAGGACAACCATCTGCCCATAACTGTTCGTATATTGTGTCCAGATATAAATGATTATGATTAGTGAAAAGCTTAGATTTAGAGATTTGTACGCAACAAAACTAAACAGATTCCATATAGCTATGCCATTGACCATTTGCTCTCACGTGCAAGGGATTATGAATCCTTTAAGATTGCATGAGAATTCTTTTTAATTTCAACAGTGTTTTGGGTCTCCACAGGACTCTCTGTAGAATAGGTGCAATCTGGTCAGAAAGCAGGAACTTTCACTCATTTTTTTCCTTGCCATGACTTT
>JADBJO010007598.1:95000-100000 GCA_016801955.1 Conus betulinus | reverse complement strand
CACACACACACACACACACACACACACACACACACACACACACACACACACACACACACACACTACAGAACCAAGGTATTGTAACAAATGGAATAAAACAAAACTTGGCGTTGTAAGCAAATGGGACATCAAATGAAATGACAAGAAAAGAAAATACACGGCTGTCTAATCCATATGGAATTCAAACATTGGCATGCAAGATTTTTTTTCTCCTTTTTTTTTTTTTTTTTTTTTTAAGCTGTACTATTATTCTAATAAACAGGGTTGTGTGAAAAGTGAACGAAAGATGCACATACTGTGAAAAAACAAAAGAAAAGAAACGTCAGAATACAACTGTATCTGTGGAATGTATACATATTAAACACTGCAGGCAAGGTCTTGCTTGGGCCCCTAAACGATTGAGCCACATTTCACATTCGCATCTCTTTGCATATGTATTTCTGTTTGGCCAGGACAAGCCCGTTAAACCTAGTTCAATTCTTAACTGCCTTATACGGTTTGGAAAGTTCTTCAAACTTTAAAAAAAAAAAAAAAAAAGTTTATAAGAAACAAATAGGATAACTCTTGCTCACGGGATGAAATAACTTCAGGTCCATAACTTTGAATGAATGCTGTTTACGATATTCAGCCTTGGGGACCTGAATAGCTCAGTGGTAGAGCGCCGGACTCGAAATCTTGGGGTTGCGTGTTCGAATCTCCGCCGGGCCGTTTCGGTACAGGGGGATTTTTCCCTCCCTCGGAGTTAACATTGGTTCAGACTCCATTTCCCATACACCCTTCGAATGAGACCATAAAACGAGGTTCGGTGTGTGAACGCACGCATAACATCTTGCACACACGTAAAATTCCATCACCAACTTTCGGAAGAGAAGACCAGTTTGGCCGTTGGTACGGATGACACACTACACATATCATGCACCTTCCCCGAAGTTGGAGTATGGCTGCCTAAATGGCTGGATGAAAAAACGGTCATACTCACAGAACTCCACTCTTTTGTTGGGCAGATGGGATTAATCCTTGCCTTTCTATACAGGGGGTGTCCGCAGGAGTATCAGCCTGCGTAAGCAGAAGAAGGAAACATTCAGCCTAGCAGAAACGACAATATAGAGCACATAGAACAAACTAAAGGAGACGTCCTTGTCTCTTTGTTTTGCGTGCTCTGTCTTGTTGTTTGAAGCTGTGGGCCTGTAATGATTTCACCGCAGGAGCAAGAGTAACCGTTCTTATTTCTTATTCACAGTTTACTATTCCCTACCTCATTTATAAGATTTCCTTTATAAGTTCAGGCTGAAATTAAATAATTGCACACAGTTGTAATCCTAATTCTTTCTAAACGTATCTAAAGCTGAAAAATGAAGCTGGAAAATACATTAAAAATGTGGTATAGAATAAATAAATTATGATTTCCGGTCATCTATTACTAGTAACTTCTAATAACACTAAGTAAAACTCTACAAACAATGAGATTTTAATAAGACGTCCTAGAGTGTCCAGGGGAAATAATGCTGTCTTTGAAACGGTTCTCGGGGGACGTGGGGGATGCATTTTACAAGATTCTGGGATGCATTTTACAAGATTCTGACTCTGGCATGTTCTGTACAAGAAAAATGGGTTTTTGAATTCAACATTTGTCTCCTGATATCACATTTTTCTGTTTGTAGTTTTATTTTTTAAATGCGCACATTTTCATGTCCATTCTCGTCCGCATCTGTGTATCATAGCATTAATAATTTGTTTTCACGTTTTCGGTTACTGTTTCTGTCTGTTTGATCTTCCTTTCCTCATTCTTTCTTGAGTTTGTCGTCGTCGTTTCTATATGTGTAAAAAGAGGAATTATTTTTTTTAAAGAAAACCTAAAAAACTATTTTGAAAAATATTTATGCGCTCACCCCCTACAACATAGTAGCCTACTCACTGTACAAGACTTCGCATTCACCGCCCAAATTCTCATACCCCAACCCCCCCCCCTCCACCCCTACAACACCCAATAACTTACCATCATCACAATACCCATGCGCTCATACATACAGTATTCTGGCCCTCACGGGGTCGGCCGGACAACTAACAACATGAATGGCATTCTCTACGTGTGCTCCAAGTCAAGCCTCAGTCCCTGGGAATCTTGGCTTTCGAAGGGGCGCCGGTTTGCACCCACACGTTCGCTGGCCTGCCCACTGAAACACGACACCCCCCCTCCGCCAGCGATTCTCTCTCGTTTTCTTTCTCTCTGTTTTCTGCCTGTCTGTCTGTCGAGTAGTTTGTCTGTCTGTCTACAGAAAAATAGTTTAACATTGTTTAAAAAAGCATATATTCAAATACCTTATAGACCATTTGTAAATTATGTTTCACTTAATTGTATATTCTCCCCAGTTTGATGTTCCTTTTGACACAAACAAGTTGTAGCAGCCCTGAGTTGGCCTTCGTGGTCGGCTGTGCTGTAAGCCATATGACATGATTGACTTATGAAATGTTTATATGTATGCCTATGTGATGTTTACGTATGTCCAGTTTTGTGTGTGTGTGTGTGTGTGTGTGTGTGTGTGTGTGTGTGTGTGTGTGTGTGTAATACGTTATAGTGAGATTGCTTACTATTTCTCTTTTTTTTTAAAAAATGTAGTTTTTTTTCTTATTGCTGTGTTTAATTTTGTCAATTGATGTAATTGTTCTTTTTGTTTATTGTTATTTTTGAGGGCATAGTGTAAAAAAGCTTCCAGCTTATCTATTCACCCCTCATTAAAGATTTTCGAGTTTCTCTCTGAAGAGAAACTGCCGACGGCGATGGGAACCACCCAGCAGGGAACAGGGCGCACCCGTCGGGTGCGGCAGTTATCGGCTTATCAAGATCAAAGCCCAGCACCGTCAGACTGGGGCCAGCTGGCCCTGCTCAGTGCGTCTCCTTCTGACGCCACCGCCAACCCCCAAGACAGCAGTACTCCGAACCCGACTGAGAAAGGAACAGCGGCGATACCGCGCAAAATGTAACAATGCGGCAGTTTCCACGAAAACTTCGTCAATGTTGTATTAGTTTTCTGTGTATGCGGCACCCACTGAAAATATTATATTCTGGTACATGAAAATGTGAGAATTGCTTTGTGTTTGGGCCCATCAAGCGCAAAATTGTAACGAATTCTTGCTCTCTTGTGAGCTTCCCCAAAGTTGGAGTATGGCTGCCTTAATGGCGGGATTAAAAAAAACGGTCATACACACTAAACCCCCACTCCCTTTGTTAGGTAGATAGGATTAATCCTTGCCTTTCTATACAGGGGGCGTTCGCAGGAGTATCAGCCTTCGTACGCAGAAGAAGAAGAGGCTCTTGTGAGTTTAAAAAACACTGCACCAGCGTTCTTAAGCGTCAGTATTTGTTTTCAATCAGTATTTGCCGTCAATGCAATTGAAAAATGATCAATACGCTAGTTAACATCATCGTTGAAAAATCAATCAGACAGTATCATCCCAAAGAAGTCATAGACTTACTGCATCCAGTAATTAGACTTCTGTTATCAAAGTTAACGGGCAGACTGTTAGAAAGAGTTATCATATATATATATATAGTTAGGCAGAATTAACTGCCATCTGCAGATATGAATGCTATCTCCCCCCTTTTTCTTTACTCTAAGACATAAGAGCAAGCTTTGTTTATAGTTCAATATATATTTTTTCTTTTGGATATATATATATATATATATATATTTACTTCTGTCTAAAGGGTTCAGACAGAAGTAACTTAATGTGATACCCATTAACGGCAAAAAAAATTCAAGTTTTAACATTCCATCTTGTTCAATAGTAGTTTTTTTTTTTTTTTTTTTTCTTTCTTTCTGCGTACGCAGGCTGATACTCCTACAGACACTCCCTGTACAGGCAGGCAAGGATTAGTCCCATCTACCCCAACAAAGAGAGTAGATTTTTGTGTGTATGATCGTTTTGTTTTTTTTTTTTCGTTTTTGTTTTTTTTTTTTTTCTTTTTTCATCCCGCCATTAAGGCAGCCATACTCAAACTTCGGGGAGGTGCATGCTATGTGTAACGTGTCATCCATACCTACGGCCAAACTGGCCCTTCTCTTCCGAACGTTGGTGATGGGATTTTACGTGTGTGCAAGATGTTATGCGTGCGTTCACACACGGAACCTCGGTTGATAGTCTCATTCGAAAGACTGTATGGGAAATGGAGTCAGAACCAATGTTAACTCCAAGGGAAAAATCCCCTGTACCGAAACGGCTCGGCGGAGATTCGAACCCGCAACCCCAGGATCACCAAGATTACGAGTCCGACGCTCTTTCACTGAGCTATTCCGGCCCCCTTTAACAGTTGTTGATCGATAACAGTTATGGAAAGCACCAGTCTTTTCGAGAAATGTAACAATAGTGATATTATCCGTACATACCGGACGAAACACATAACAATTGTAAATATTTCGTGCATCACACTTTGAAAAAAAAAAATTAACAATGTTTATACTTTTCATCAAAGTTGATTTAGTTTGTTGTTACTTTTTTTTTTCTTGTAGAAATCGCAGCATTGTTACATTTCACGTTGTATCAAAACCGACCAGCACAGGTGGAGAACACCGAAACAACTCTCACATCGTGTAATTGTATACTCTGGGTTCTTCATATGTGCGTCAGTCTGTTTACTCTTAGTCATGCTGATGTAACGACGAGAGAGAGAGAGAGAGAGAGAGAGAGAGAGAGAAGAGAGAGAGAACACGTAGCTTGTGTCAGTGTGTATAAATGCTGTGGGTCATTTCTAATGTATTTGAAAACACGCTGGTGTGCTTGCGTGTGGATGTTCGAATGTGTTGAATTCGTACGTGTGTGTGGGTTTATCTATGAGAATAGGCGTCATTGTTATTTGAAATACGTCACAAAATTTTAAGGTATGACGCAAAAAATTGACAGCCCATGCTTTGCTCACACAGTCATATAAGCGCGCGTGTGTGCGCGCGCGCGCGCACGCACGCGCGCACACACACACACACACACACACACACACACACACA
>JADBJO010007598.1:87500-90000 GCA_016801955.1 Conus betulinus | reverse complement strand
GTTTGTGCACAACCCAAGCGAAATATCGAATTTCAAACATGTATATGTGCCTCATCGAAATTCGCTGGGCATATCTCTGCAGCTTTGAAAACGAAATATTAACATTCTGCCATAAAAATTCCCAGACTCTGGATTCATAAGTAGAAAAGATTATCTATACTCAGATCACACTTAATGAAATATTCGGCTGGGCCACAACCAGCCTTCATCAGTCAACTGAAGCAATAAAGGGAGCTGCTGGGTGAATGCGTCGTGAGTTCGAGTTCACTGTAGCAGAGAAAAAGCCTTTCCTCGTCGTGTTTAGCAAGTCCGGGTAAAATATAAGGTAGAAATAAAAACACATGAAGGGGGGTGACGTTGGTGCCTTTCTTTAATAAGTCCTTTTGTGAGAGAAAGGGTGAGAGAGAGAAAGAGAAAGGGAGAGAAAGGGGGGGGGGGGGGGGGGAGAGAGAGATATATATGGAGACAGGAGACAGAGAGAGAGAGAGAGGGAGGGGAGGGAGGGAGGGAGAGATAACGAAAGACCGTTTGAGGGAGCGAGTAGGGGGGGGGGGGGGGGGGGGGGGGGGGAAGGAAAAGAAGGCCTAAAAGCGAGGTGTAGAGTACAACATCATCAATATCCTCTATAAAAGTGTAAGATTTCCTAGCATATATAATCGACAGCTCTAGCGAGACGAAAGAGAGAGAGAGAGAGAGAGAGAGAGAGAGAGAGAGAGAGAGAAAGAGAGAGGAAGTGCATGATGATTCACCTAAAAGACATGGAATAGTGTAACACTCACCTCTGTCAGCAGTTTAAGAACATCTTAAAAACAGCGCCGACGCCCATCTTAAAACATAATTTAGAGGGCGAGGGCATCAAATGGTCACAAGCTCTGTCTGAGCTGCCAGCTGTTCACAAGAGAACTGAGTTCAGTTCTCACATGCAAACGAGGCAAAAAAACAATAGGAGTTGAGAGGAAGGAGAGGGAGGGAAGGACACCGAAAATGGGTGGGGGCAGAGGTCAAGGTAAAGGTACAACAATGCTGAGAAGACATGGTGGTAGTATGGGGGGGGGGGGGGGGGGGGGGGGGAAGGGGAAGGGGGGGGGGGGGTGGTGTGGGGTTAATAGTTTGGGGGGGGGAGAGAGAGGGGGGGGGGGGGGGGGAGCTAGGGAAAAGAAAAACAGGGGGCAAGGGGAGGGGGGGGGGAAGGAAAGTTAAACCTACCATCAAGTGGGGATTTTTTTTATATATAAACATTGCATAAAGTAACATTTCAATTTACTAAGGGAATATCACACACACACACACACACACACACACACACACACACACACACACACACACACACACACACACACACGCGCGCGCGCGCGCGCGCGCGCGTAGGTGCACGCACACACACTGTCATCCATATACAAGCAAACACATACACACACACAGACACACCGCACACACACAGACACGCAGACAGAGAGACAGACACACACACACACACACACACACACCCACACACACACCCACACACACACACACACACACACGCATGCACAGACGCACACGCGCACAAACACACAACCTCACATGCACACACACACACACACACACACACACACACACACACCACACACACACACCCCCCCCCCCCCCCCCCCCCCCCCCCATAAAAATGGATGCATGCATGCACGTCCGCTTTTGTCCATGGCATCAGTACTGGACTCTGTGGTGGAGTGCCGCGTTGAGGTCAAGTCTCTTGTTCAGGCCAGTGAACACAGTGCCCAAGTTCACCGCCCAAAAGGTTTCTCTACGTAGGAGTAGATGTTCATATTTGACAGATTCCACTGGCACAATAGACAAAAAGGAAACATTTTTTTATCAGTAGCTAGTGGGTGGGGGGGGTGGCATGGGTATGATGGGAGACGCGACAGCGGGTAGTCTTTTTGAGTTTCACATCACTCTTGTGGTTGGCCCAGCGGTGGCGAAGGGTTTTTTGTAGAACCCACATACCAGAGGTCTGGATGAAGACTGCATCGAACCACATAGACTACATTGGGAGTAGTGCAGGTAGGTGCTGGCGGATCTTCCATAACCTGCCATCCCATGGGGACCTTAACTCTGAGAGTTTCTCAGAATGTTTACAAGTGTCACATTTTTTTTACACGGGGGAAAAATCCGGGTTCATTAAGGGGCCCATGAGGGACAAACCTTCTGGGTATGGTAGGTTTGTAAATCTGGGCAAGGTTTTTTCTTTTTCTATCTGCAGCAGAAATTATGCCAGGCGGGAAATAATTTATGTTTGAGGGTTCAGCATACAGGAGGTGGAGGTTTTTTCGGATAATTGTAGACTTAGAGGGAAGCCGGGGGTCATACGTAGACACCCAAGCAATTTTCTTGGGGCGTGTCTTTCTCTGCTGTGCCAGGAGTTGAGTTCTATCTCTGGATGCTCCTCTCCTTACATCTCTAAGCGCTTTCCTCCATTTCCACCCCGATATGGTTAGGTATCCAGCATACTCCCGAACTC
>JADBJO010007598.1:77500-80000 GCA_016801955.1 Conus betulinus | reverse complement strand
TGTGTGTGTGTGTGTGTGTGTGAGAGAGAGAGAGAGAGAGAGAGAGAGAGAGAGAGAGAGAGAGAGAAGGCGGGTGGGGGAGGGGAGGGACGGGGCTTTGTGCGCATCACCCTGACGATTTATCTGCCTCCCGGTCTACATTTCCCTCTTACACTTTTCCCTTTGCCTTTTTTTTCCATGCCTGGTTTCTTTTGACTGTTTGGCAACTAAACAAATCATGCTAAGAAACATAACTTAAAAGGAAGGTAGGACAAGCATGACAAACACGCGCGAAAAAAAAAGTTCCAAATATCATGACGTCATACCGATGACGGTGAGCGTGACGTTTCGCGTGATGTCATCCTTGGTGGAGACCTGGCACTCGTAGGTGCCGGCGTGGTGGGGGGCTGCACATCTTTGATGCGCAGGTTCCACTCGGGACTCTCGTGCAGCTTGGGACGCAGGACCTCATAGCTTGGGTCCGGGGCGTACAGAAACTCCCCTATCGTGATGGGGTTGGCCTCGTTCACCTTCTTCCAGACCACCTGCACACAGCAACCAAACGGCCATTCACATTCTGTGACCTTATTGTTCATCTTCTTTCGTCTCCCAGGGATGCCAGAGAAGTGGGAAGGACGTAATGGGAGAGATGCTGGCGGAACGGGGAACGGGGGAATTTTCTCAGACTAAAAGCTCTTCCCGCCTTCTGGAAGTTCGAGGGGTAATGGGGAGGGATGCCAGATGTTGGGGTGGGGGGTGGGGTACGGTTCTTTCAAAAGAAAAGGCTCTCTTGCCCTTTTGGACGTTCTGTGCGAGCAGCTTCCGCTTTTCTGATAAACTCTTCGTTTCTGCTTCTGTGATATATTTTTGTTTGTCTCTGCCGTCGTCTACAGTTTTTGTGTCTTTGCGGATCATTATTTATTTCAGTTGTTGTTGACATGCGCATGTGTGATGCACGTGGTTTATAGGCAAGCTTGAACATCCTTTTCAGGATGTCTGTTTCGTGTGCTTTGTATCTACGTTTGTGCTAGGCGAATCGGTGTATTGAACAGAATTCATTGGGCTTTATGGGCATGTAATTATGTAATTGTCTAACCGCTGAAGGAACTGTTATCCTTCTTCTTTATAGTCTACTTTTCACTGTTCTTTGCCTCACTTAACACTTCGTTTCTTTTCAGTGCCTAGTCACACGTTTATAGCATACAAAATAGCAAGTTATGAATTGCAGCATGACAAACATGATGTGATTAAGACTTTCCAGAAAAAAGATAGGTGAATTGGACACAAAGACACTAAAACATGGACTCTTGTAGTAGCAGCAGGCACAGCAGCAACAGCAGCAGCAGCGGCGGCCGCGGCGGCCGAAGCTGCGACGTCAGGATTAGTACCAGAAACCTAGCGACAGAAGTAGCAGTAATAATACAACTAACAGCAGACGTATCAGTCGTAGTTAAAGAGCAGCAGATTAGCAGCTATAGCAGCAGTAGCACCAGCAGCAGTAGTAGTAGAAGTAATATTGCAGAGTTTCAGATTGCTTACGGTATAAGAGGTCAAATGACTCATTCCTGGTGAAAATAAAAAGTCAGGTTTGAAAATGATAGGTTCGATCCGATTCATTTTACAAGCAAAATATATCTGTAAAGAAAAGACTTTCTTCTCGGAGGCCTGTCGGAATAATTTGCGGCACTGTTTGGTAACGAGCTGAATCAATGCTGACTGGCAGTCAGAACTTGCAACAGCCAGTGGAATCAGACAGTAGTATGCCCATTCACTGGAAAGGTTTCTCATTTTGCTCTGCGAACTCCAACTGTATCAAATGCTGACAGCGACTCGTCTCAGTGATCTGACATTGACTGACCTGTGTGCGTCCGGTGAGTACATCTTCTTAAGATACAATATGTCACTAACACACAAATAGTGCTGGTGGTTGGACGCACAATCAATCTGAATCCGATGGTAGTTCTCAAAGAAACAGCCTCAGTAGTAATGCTGCGGCAGAAGCAGCAGTCGTCGTAGCAGCGGGAGCGGCGTCGATAGCAGCAGCAGCAGCAGCAGCAGCAGTAGTAGCAATAGTAGTAGTAGTATAGCAGCATACATAGTAGTAGCAGCAGCAGCAGAGCCAGCAGCACTAGCACTGCTAACACTTGCAGTATTTCTCCTGATAGCAACATCAATAGTAGCAGTTCTAGTACTAGGAGTAGCAACAACATCGCACCTACAGCAGCAGTAGTAGGAGCAGCAGCAGCACAACACCAATAACGGCGGTGTTATACTAGTAGTAATGGTAGTGGTAGTAGATGCAACAGCAGTATGGTAGTCGTAGTAGTAGTAGTAGTAGCAGTAATAGTGGTGATAGTGGTAGTGGCAGTAGTAGTGGTGGTGGTGGTGGTGGTGGTGGTGGTGGTGGTGGTGGTGGTGGTGGTGATGGTGTAGTAGTAATAGTAGCAGTAGTAGTCGTAGTAGTAGTTGCAACAGCAGCAGCAGTAGTAGTAGTTGAGGTGGTTGTAATAGTAGTAGTAGT